>OMLF01010815.1:0-27252 GCA_900302615.1 Holocentrus rufus
ATCATATTACAAGATTTTTGTTGTTGTTCCTGATGAATGTTTTCTCTGTAAATGAACACATTCTTATACATCCTCTAATTGGAATAATTTCTAGTTGATTAAATTACAGTTGGATTAACGGATTCCTCATTTTACCGGGTACTACTGAAACCCTCTGTGGGACGCTGGGGATTCCTGGATTTATTTTATGGGTCCATCATATGACCTGCCCTGTTTAAACAGTCACCTCTAAGTTTCTGAAGAAACAACCAAAGGGAGCGTTCAATTAAGACATTTCAAATGCAAATTGGATTTTAATATGATACTGAATAACGACATTCTCAGGGCAGCATGCCCTGATGCTAACATCTTTTATTATGTTTCAATCACATTACAGCAGATACAGAAGTTTGCACAAACAGCATAGCAGGTAGGCTATGAAAAATAATCAGTTCAAATAAAAATGATGCTAAGTCTACATTATCAACATTGATAAATTCTTTAACCACATCTATCATGAATTTAGAACTGATCATATTATGGTTATGTCGTCAACTTTAACATTTGGGTAGCCTACAACTGTGATAAAGTACAAAATACATTTTTTTTTCACTGACAAGAGATTATTATGCCAGTATATGCTACACAAGGACATATTATGTATAGATTCTCAATATCTTTTACTAACATTTTAGGCTACTTAACAGAATAGGGTTTGCGTTTTCAACACTATCAAATAAATCGTAGATCTACTTAGAAATCAAATTCAATCCAGTAGTGTACATCCATTCACTATCACCAAATGGTAAATATTATGTACATTATGTTCATAATTACAGCGTTTTCTGACTAAAAAGTATAGAACCAATAAAGAACCCAAACTCCCACTCCATTAAAGAACTGATAAGTCAGTAATGGAAGAATTTACACTTTGGCCATTTACCGTGGAGATGACAGTCCATTCCTTTTTTTCCCCTTTTTGTGTTTGAACTAATTAGAGATAGATAGATAGATAGATAGATAGATAGATAGATAGATAGATAGATAGATAGATAGATAGATAGATAGATAGATAGATAGATGGATGGATAGATAGATAGATGGATAGATAGATAGACAGTTTCACACCATTTCTTTAACTATGAGGATAGAAACTATAGTAACCAATGTCCTTTGTGCAGTTTTTCTCACACTCCCTTGGTGCCAACATCTCAGATTTTAACGGGGACACTGTCTCTGAAACCGGCGTGGCAGACGGCGAGATTCTCCTCCTTTTCGCCTGCTCAAAGATACCAGAATCGCTCGAATCAATTGACTTAATGGAGGACGGCGTCTCTATCCAGCTCGACTCTGTGAGGTCTTTGGGTTTGGTCTCCTCCGAGCCGCCGATCGGAGACCTCTCCGTGGGGATAGCATCTCCCTCCTCGGCAAGGTAGTTGGTGCCTGTTCTGCCACCGACAGAGTTAGTGGGCCAGCAGGAAAAGACCGAGCTCGATTTACTATTTACACTGCAGTACTGCGGCGGCGTGCGTCCTCCCCAGCCTGACGGGTCTGCGTAATAGCCAAGAGGCCGGTTGGAGCAGCCTGCAGCCGGCAGGGGAAGAGCCTTCACTCCGGCCGCTGCGTAGGACAGCAAGGTGGCCGCGTTACCGGCGAAATCGGCGGCGTCGTATGCCGAGGCAGCAAAGTCCAGTCGGTTGTTGGCAGGGGTGACAAACCATCGCTGTGGGGGGGTGGCAACAGTGGGCTCCTCGGTTTGCTGCGGGGATAGCAAGCTGTTGCCGAGTGGGACGCTGCGCTCCGTGCCAGGACCAGTCCCCACGCCAGGGTGAAAGCGAGATTTGGCGTAAGTGCTGACAAATTGGTCCTGCAGGAAAGAGCTAGGCATGGCATATCTCGCACCCGGCACGATCTGTGAACGCGGAGAGTCACCCGGTGATGGAGTTAGGCGGTCGATGTCGCAACCTGTGTAGACACTGAAAAGATGGAGAGAAAACAGACAAACAATTTACAAAATGTAGTCTCCACTATATAGGCAGTTCACTAAAAAAGCAAAAAAGTCCATCTCCCCAAATTATTAAGTCTAGTGTGGAGTATTTTTTGTTTTGTCTCATCGGGGTGGAATAATCCCTTTGTTTCAAGAATTTTGAAGAATCAGGTTAAATTGGGAGCGTGGAACCACCTGTTTCCATAAAAATAAACGGGAGAAACTGCATGGAAAACGAATTAAAATATAAGGGTGTATCAACATGCATTTGCATTTTTTTTTCCCCAAATGTTCTGAAGCAAGCAAAATTGCAGAACTCAGTGCTAAATTAAGTGACTCCTTAAGACTCCTTAAGACATTTCTGCAGTATGTTGACAATAGAAAAGTGGGCCCAAAGATGGTGTAATCAGTGAAAAAGACCCTGCAATTTGAATTTATTAGCTTACCGTATTAGGCCTGATTATTTAACATAAAATAGCTAAAAATCTACCACAACAAAAAAAAAAAATCCCAGTTGCTATTTCAAAAATGTATGAACTCTATCAGTTTAGGCCAAGCCCATAGTCTTTTGAAATGTGCTCTCTATAATAAGCCTCGTCTAATTCTCACCTTAGTTGTGCAATGATTATGCAGCAATGTGATAACGAGATGGGTTTGTGTTAACTTTCATGAATAATAATCTGATTATTCATTCGACTTCGAATGGATAAAAATTAGGATCATTTCATGCTTCAAATCGTTTGGCATTACAATTCGTGCAATATCATATTTCGATTATTTATATCGAAGCAATGTCTAAAAATCATGATCACAGAAAGAAACAAAATCTGTCTTACGTGTCATAGTTGTCCCGAAATCCTTTTGCAAAGGGATTGTGATCGATTTTCAGTTGCGTTATCTGTGGGAAAATAATGCAATGATTTTAGAGAGACAAAGGTGTGTCTGGAGCTCAGCCTTAAAAACAATTCAATCTGGTATAGAATCTTAAAAGAAAGAAGTGGTACATATTTCCAGTGGGATGAGATAATTTCTAATTCCACGAGTTGTTGGAATTGCAATGAGAATCATTTGGAGTCAATTTCTGGAGTAATTTTTTTTATACCCGTTCCATGATCCAAATTCTGCTTGTATGGACTGAGATAACTGTGACTTATTCCTAAAAATAAAATTCTCGCACCCAGCAGGCAGATTTTTCTCTTATTTTGAAGCTATAATGATTTTAACACATGAGACTACACGACTTTGCAGGGGTGTAAACATTTTTGCAAGCGTTAAAATGGCTTACATCGGTATTCTGGTAAGCTGTAACGGCGATGAATTGTGTTTCTGAGAAGGTGAAAGTCTGTACTCTTCCTGGTTGGCTGGTGTCCTCTGTCCCATCCTCGTTTACTTCCACCACATGGAGTCTGGGCTGGTACTTGTGGAGAGACTGTAGAACCACCATCTGGAGATTTAAAAAAGCAGAAGAAGAAGGAAGAAAGAAAGAAAAAAAGAAAAGGAAGAAAAAAATCAAGCATTTCAAAAATATCACATTCTAACTTTGAACTGCTGAATAGTGTACAAAAAAGGTCAATAAATCCACAACTCATGTAAACTTTAAAATGTCTTGTTTTATGAATTATAAAAAAAACACGACGATAATTATAACAAACAATCTTGAGAAAATGTGAATAACATTTACGCAGTAAATCAATTGGTCAGATGGTTATCAGGTAAATGAATTGATTTTTTCATTGCACTTTTAAAATTTATATTATACAATAATGCCAGAAAATATCAAACTCTGCCAGTGAAACACTGAATTTTACCTGCCCCGTATTGTTGGAGGCACCTTTATTGTTTGTAAGCTTCAGCTTTCCAAATGATATTTCTTGACGCATCCAGTGCGCACCGGTATTTGGTGAGTCCGGGTGCATGTATACCCTGTTTCCTATAAAGAAACGAAAATATATGACGTAAACATAAAAATATATATACATTGTTAAACATGTACAAAAAAAAGAATAGTGTGCCAAAGTTTGGGTTTTTTTTGTTAAAATGTTTAATCACGGATCACAGATTACAGATTAAATGTAGTAAACAGAAAAACGGCTTAATATGAGGCTGAAGTTATCAATTTAACAATATTTAAATTCTAATACCTGTTACATTTGTGTCTGCTTTTCCACATGGCACCCACTTGCCTCCTTGAAATCGCCAGTGATTCGGATCAGCAAGTATTACATCCACAAATATATTGTAGTGAGCAGTAGGGTCAAGGCCAGAAATATTGAAGCTTAAAAAGGGGAACATTCGTCTGTGGAAAATAAATAAAAACATTTAGAATACGGTCTTACATTTATCAGTAATATAGTAAGCCATCGAATAAAAATTTACCTGTATGGACCACACAAAATTCCCATAAAATTCTCAGATGATATCCACGAGTAGCTTGCCTTAGTATAATGCCAAAAGGCCTTTATCCTTTTTTATATTTTTGTAAAAATGTATTTCCATTTAATGCAAATTAGCTTTGTATTTTTAATAAAATGGTCCACATCGCAGCAACCCAAAATCTACTAATTCGTATTTACGCACGCGTTTTGACAGATGAGCAGGATAATGGATACTAACCGCCCTTGCTTTGTGATGATCATCTCTGTCTGGTGTCTGTGAAACTTAAGCCACAGGGCCCTGTTGCACAGATACACCTGGGCTTTCCCCGGGACCAGTCCAGCTTGTGCCGAGGAGAACTGGTAAAACGCCGCTCCTTGGTAAGTGTGTCCATACTGCTGTGCGTAAGGGTAGCCCGCTGCTGGGTAGCCTTGCGGAGAGGTATTGGTCAGAAGGCTGTTGTAAGCTCCATTAGTTATGACCGGGTGGTGGGCCATGTAACGACTGGGACTTCCAATAGAAAAAGCAGGGTGCGCTGGTCCATGTTGACTCGGATAAGGGAACATGGCACTTGGAGCTGCTGAGACTGACTGTGGCTGGGTAGATGGAGAAAAGATACACCTTTCTCCAGCAGATCCATCGAAATTATGACGGATGTCAGAGACTCCGTGAAGATCAGGAGAGAGTTTGCCCCTCTGGACGTCCCCTGATGCGTCCTTGGAGTCGGGAAAATTGTCTGCCTCTGACTGATTCGTCATCTCCCTAGAGTTTTTTTTCAGAGGTGAACTTCTCCCCAGGTTGTCACTTGCAGATATAATAGGATGGTCCTGCAACGAGAGCTCAGATCCATCGGAGCTTGGAAAGCCACTGCCCACATTCATAAATTTCTTGGAGAGATCACTGGCTGGCGAGATGCAATTCTCGACCTGCATAGCTCAATAGCAGACCACTATAAGCTCAATCTATATCACAAGCTTTGCACACGCCTTACCTAATCTAACGCTATGAGAACGCCTTGCTATGGTTTGAGGTACTTTGTCGAAGGCAGCAAATTAGCCAATTGACACCATCCTGCAATCAGGAAGGATTTTCTCTCCATCACTCTCCCTGCATTGCTAATGAAACAAGTATCGCCATTGGTTAGCTCAAGACGGTAATTTAATTAGACAGCTCTTAATTAGGACAATCTGAGGAGCGCTGTGCGCGCAAAGTGATTTGTTCGTAGGAGTAGCATATATCTGTTAAAAGTAAATACCTCATAGCCGTGTAGTTTTTCAAAAGCATGTCAATAATCCTTTGTCAAATTTCTAGTTGTTAGTGAATTTACTTTTTTTTTCTCGAACAGAGGTTGGCCACAACATCAACTGCGTTATTTACCTATTTATCTGCGTTATTTACCTATTTATGTGCTATGAGTGCCAAAGGATGTCTACCGTAGAAACAAAGATATATTATTAACACACCAAAACTGACAGGCTTTGACAGGCAGTGCATCTGATGCTTTAAAATGTTTGTGATATAGCGTGAAATCACGGCGTCCCTTGAAGATGTGTTTATGAGTCCCAGTGCTGGTAAATATTTTATGCCCTAAACTTATGAACCAGTGGACTGATAACAGGGGGCGTTCTGGCAAATAAATCGAAAAGAAAGCAAAAGTCCAAAAACACTAAATGTTTAGGAATATCGCTTAAAAATCATTGTGAAGTATATTAGGCATTTTTAATATTTATTTTAGCAATGGCCCATCATAGGCCCAAGAACTTTTATTCTCATGAGGATATACCACTCATAGTTTTTGTATAATTATATCCAGTCGTTCTAAACGGTATATGGTAATCAATAAAAAGATATCTTTAAGATATTCTTTCCTGGAAATTTCTACAGTAATATATTATCATAAAGTTGAAGTTTGTTTAATGTCAGAAGGTTGCAGGTCTCTGAGAAATATGTCAATTTCATCTGCAGTGGTTTTCAGATTAAACACGTCTCTCTTTTCTTACTGGCTGGAATTCAATCCATGAAAATTACAAATTGAAAAGAGCATGTGGATCCAGTGGAGAGAAATTATAAATAACTGAGCATTGCTAGTTAGGAAATTTATATATAAAAAAAGGCATTATAATTAAAGAGGTTGGAATGGCAAGGTACTGTGGTTATACCAGGGTCACCAGTCTCCACTGCAGTGACTAATGGTTGCAACCATGACCAACACATTCATACTTAACATCTGACTGGGATTTTACCAAGTCACACATTCATCCTATTCAAAGGGTGCAATTTGATATATGCCAATTTAAAAAATACACTTTTAAAACAATTCTTTGCACAGTATTATTTTTAATTTTTTAATTTTTACATTTTTTTTATTGTTAGTTATTGTCACCAAACTGTGTCTGATTTGGGTGCCATTAATGCAACTAGTTAGATAAAGTCAAGTTTAGCAGAACCAAACTAAGGCCGAAACACAGTCTTTTTAAACTAATATATTGCCATGTAAAATAAGGCATTTTAAATGTGCATGTACATACAGTATGGCTTGGATATTTTTTGCAGGAGACTTGCCTTGCACTTTTTTTTTTTTCTTACTGGGATGATATCTTTCCCCATGCAATGAGCCTGAAATGAGAGTCTGAACCAAACCAAGTTCTTTTTCAATAGTGGGTGTATAGAAGTGAATGGGTTTATATCTGTAATGAACAGTCATGCATCGATGAAGCTAACAAGAGAGGTCATTACAGTAGGGCTATAGGGTCCAGTAATCTCGTCCTGTGAAACATGCAAGCACAGGCTTGCCTGTGCCCAAGATAGAGAGGTCACCCCCCTCTACTCTCCTCATTACAGGATTATGGTTCACTCCATCACTCATCTTTAATAAGCAAACTGGGCTTGCTTATTTCCCTGAGCAAACCAATTGTTGAATCAGCCATAGAGCAGTTTGTTAGCTCAGTGCTGTGGTGCCTGTTTATTAGCCTGAGTGCTTTGTTCCTATTGGCCTAGGTAGCTAGTGGACATAACCAAAGAGATGGGGGTTGATTGCTGTGCCCGTGCCCAGCCTTGTCCCCCTGGGAGGTATCCTGCAGGTTTAGGAACTCTGCCCTCTGCCTTGCACAAACGCTCCATTGACCAGCTGAGCTTAATGCGCGGCTCCCTATTTGTTTTAGGATCAGTGTTTATTGCCATTTCTATACACAGAGGAATAAATCAGAATATTTTTAACTGTATGCTATATTGGCAGTATATGTGACAGTATATCAACAATCTGTCAAACATGTTGTTGGAGTCATTGCAGGCATGGGACAGAAATAGCTCACGTTCTCCGGAGAACCTGAAAAACTACAACCTATACATCAGAGCTCTATCCTAAAATAATCTGCGAGAATAACAAAATGGATAATTATAGAATGTGCCTGTGTAGTATCACCAGTTCCAGTTTGCAATATTCAGTTGGACATAAATCAGTGTGTTTTTTTTTTTTTTTAAGAGAGCTGTATCACCATTTTTATTGTTGTGCCAAAGAAATCTGTTTGCCACCTGGGTCTAATCTAATCAATGTGAATGACAAGGAGAGAAAAAGCCTGAAAGTGAGCACCAGCTTAGGGACTTTACCTAATGCCCAGTACTGTCACTTCAATGATGTGATCACAGCACACAAAATGACAACAAAATTATAGCCAGCAAGGATATGGGGACATAGTGTGCTACTCCAGTCAGGTGAAATTGCTTTTTCTGACTATGAAATGGCTTGTCTCTTGTCGGATGGGTAAACATTTCCTTGTCAGGCCAGTAATAAGGGATGAGGCACACTGGGCTGAACTAAGAGGATAGAGCCAAGGTTATTTGGGATTCATGACAGGTAGTGGCTTATATTACAGTAGCACTAAAAATTTCATGGGAATGCATTTAAGATGGCCCTTAAGTTATTTATATGTTGTTTGCCAGACGTCACATTGCAATTTCCATCAATAAATCAAGTTGAAGTATTTCTTCCCCTTTTCCTGGTGTTTCGATAGGAGAAAGATGAGGCCGATATTTACCATAAGACTTTAATTAAGCAGCAAGACTAATTTGATAAAGTGTGGTGGTGCTTTGTTTGTGCGACGCTAAGATAACTATTTCCCCCTGTGGTCTCCTGCCATCAGTGATCTGCTCTGTCAGCAGGAGTCAGGGTGCTCTCTGAAAGAAAAGACAGCTGGTGGCCTGCTAAGGGGCGGCGTGGACAGTTGTGGCTTTTAAACCCTTATTAGCCGTCCTCCCTGGACACACCAAGACACGCGTCTATGTCTACCCAGAAGTGCACTCCTACACCCGCTCATTATTCATGTCCTTTAAGGGTCGCCTAGCCAGAGCCCACTGCGCTTCCTTTACCACAAAGCTCACAGCAAATTAACCTCAGGACAGGTGATCATGACATACAGAAGAAACACAAGTCAAATGGCTCTCAGATCTCAATAGTTAATAACTATACCAGAACTTACACTATAAGGGCAGTTCGTCCCAAAAAAAAAAAAAAAAAAAAAAAACTAAATTATACATTTGTTTCTTTATCTGGGTAACAGTACAATGAAAGTAAACTGGGGCTTGAAAAAGCACCAGCAAGATTTCGGCCCCAGTTCTCTTTACCTCTCCACCTATTACCAATTTATTTACACCCTCCAATCGCCAACTACCTCTTAATTATGTAAACAAATCTAGATAGTTTGCACATTGAACTGCTGCAGAAAACGGAAGGGTGACATGGAAACAAAGCTGATCTTTACATTATGCAGGAGTCTTCTGTATTGTACAAATTTAGATGCGGATCTGTAAATTGCACAAGTGTGTTAATTGTATTTTCACTCATGCCATTATTTTCATGTTACCTTTATCCAGGTCTCTGCCCTCATTGTTTTGCGGTTTCATACACTTCTAAGACATTTTATTTATGACAAATGCTCCAATTCAACGTCCATGAGTCATCATGAAATACTGGATTACATTAAGTTGTAAATGATGCACAGACAAAAATGCCCTGCTCATTCTGTATGCAGTGTGCTGCAAGGACATAACCAGGGCCCGGTACAAAACATGAATATACAATCATGTCATTACATATTCACTATACCACTGCACTATATTTATTTATCCCATGAATAAGGAAGATTTTAAAACACATGTTGTCCTATTAGTTGTTTCTCTGACCTTAACAAGACCATGACAGCACGGTAATTAACACACTCTTATGGATGTGACAGTACGATTCTGTGGTAGCAAGAACAATACTGCAGAGTAAACCGTAGAGAATGAGCTATCACATTGTTCAATTATGCTCTAACATTTAAAAAAATAAATAAATAAATACGGTAACATGAGCACAGATGATGACAGGTCATGAAATCCACTATGCATTTGATTCATTTTATAGAAGTAACACTTCTGACATGTAATTCTTCAGATAAAACCTCCCCTGGGAGCAATGGCGGCTTCCCTGATGTGTATTATTGGCCTTAGCTAATGGCCAGGATATAATGTCAGAAATCACAAAGTGTACAGAAGGGCTAATGTCCCAACTAAAACTTCTTTTATCACCTGCTACTGACCTGTTATCAACTGTTCGGTTTGTTGCTAGTCTCTTTAAATATTAAGGGGGCTGTGTGACCCAGGGAGTGCAGTTGGGGTTTGTGACCATTTTGTTATTTCTGCTGCCATGCACTGTCAGACGTCTGCAAGTGAAGAACATTGGCCACTGTCCCCAGTAAGCCCACGGCATAAAAAATTCAGGCTAACTCTACTTTTTAAGCCATTTCTGATGAAAAGCATACAGAAATGAAACTGACTTATGCCAAATGAATATCATTGAATGTCTGTGATTGTGAGGCTGATGTTTGTAACTTTGAAATTATTTATAAAACATCAGTTCCATTTTAAGAGTAGCCATGCCATGAAGTGTGCACTTACTCCTTTTAGACTCCTCTGAGATTTTCCAGGCACTATTGGCCCACAGCCTGACAATGGAAAAGAGAAGTATCTCGCTGGTAACCTAAGCTTTTCCCTTTTGGATGTGAGCCTATACTGCTTAGACTTGATGAACATCTGATAATCTATACATTCAGTGCTAATTACAAAGTCGTAATTGCAGTATGATCCATTATACTGTTTAATAGACAGGTTTAAATGATTGCTCACAGTATGATCTGAAATCAGCTGCTCAGAAACACTTCTGTCTTCTCTCTATTAATTCCACAGCAACATTTTAATAGTCTACCTGAAGACTGTGAATCATATGCATGAAAAATTGGTGATCGCATTGTGGCAGAGACCCTTTTAAAATAAAACCGAGGCTGATTTTGAATTTACCCCAAAAAGAAAATGCACAAATCCTCGATTTGAAGAGAAGATATTTTGGGTTCGGGGTAGAATGGGAGCAAGCAGGCGATTGTCGTGTTACAAGAATAATCTTCATTAAAATCACAGGCAACAACACCAGGCCAACACGCAGCTCATTGGGAATGCAGTGTGAAAAGAGAGGCCCACAGATTATCACTCTACGTAACTCATGTTTAATTTATCCAGGAGCAATATTGTCAAGAGCCCTACCATTCCAAAGAACTAGTGGCTGATAAAAGCTGGTATAAGATCCAAAAAGGCAAGCCCAGAAATAACACAACCTTAGAGTGAAATGGCGCAAAATGGATGAGTGAACACACTTGAGAGTGAAAGCATCTTCAATATGTTTAGCACAGCTTCACAGCAGTGTAATATAGCTGCTTTAGGCTTGTTAATATTTCAGAGGTCTACTTCAAAGTGGAGTTAAC
Organism: Holocentrus rufus; assembly: GCA_900302615.1. Lineage (NCBI taxonomy): Eukaryota > Metazoa > Chordata > Actinopteri > Holocentriformes > Holocentridae > Holocentrus > Holocentrus rufus. The sequence continues at coordinate 11,131 of OMLF01010815.1, forward strand.
GACGAAGTGTTCACGCAACAACAAGACATGATACACGGTACTTAACCTTTGTTCAGATTTGGAAGTTTTCTACAAATATCTACACCTTCGCAAGAGACAATGCATCGGAAAAATCCACTAAATCTAAGCGATATGAGGGGAAAAAACAAAGCACCCTTATATTCAGCTATGAGAGGTAACCCTAAACCAATTTCTGTGCTCTATGGTGCGGCTCTTTCCTCCTCCTCCCTATGGCAGAGTGAAATGGAATTGCCTCTCACATTCAAAGACAGCTCTAGGAAGGTGATAATAGAGCTACTCCCTGCTGTCTGCAGGCAGGAAATAGGAAAGTGGCATATGGGGCCAGGAACCAAATAGAGAGGAAATGTGACCAGGCAAGGGAAGGAACCAAAGGAAAGGTTAATGATCAGTTCTGAATTCTACAGGGAAGGAAACCATGTTCCAGGTTGAGAGGAAAAATAAATGTGACATGATTTTATGTCTCCACAACTTACATCTGCTCCGTTGCAAACAAACATCTGTGGAAAGTTGTGTACCCTCTTATGGCTTCTGAACAAAATTTTACAAGGCTAATCAGCAGTTTTATATATAGGTTTAAGGCAGGTATGAAGAAAGAGAGAGATAAGTTCGAGAAATATCAGAAATAGAGAATACATCACACGGGGCCATTATTTCTCTCAAAGATTAGAAAGATGAGAAAGGCAGACAGTACCTCATAGTGAAGACGAGATCCATCTTCACAGCCCCACCAGTGTGTTCCAACAAGTGTGAACTACTGACTGGTGTCCTGCTGTTGCTTTTATAGCAGCCGCACACCCTCTCCGGCCTGCAGCATCTCCAAAAACCATCCGATCCACTCTTCAAATGACCGGGCAACTCGGTAAACTGCCTCTAAATTAGACACTGGCCACAGAACAGTGATTCACGAAAGAGAGAGGTGGGGGAAAAAAAAACACAACAGGGAAACGTCGTCTACAACAAATGCAAGTGAAAACATGAAAATTAGTGCGCTGAGTGTAATATGCGTGTTAACATTACGGGTGATGTACATTAGCAGGGAGAGAACTTGCTTTCAAATTTTCACCCTGTTACCACACCTTGGTTGAAATAGTTTCTGCCCTTTCAGCATGAGGCGGGATTCCCACCCTTTAAGAATCAACGTAATCTGCAGCGGAGGCTAAGAAATCAATCTTGAAGCAATTTGCACTAGGTTTGCTCTGCTGCTGAGCTTTTGTTCACATTCATTCATGTGCGTTTTCCTTTTTATCAAAGGTAGCTGAAGAAATGGATTACATCAGCTGAAGGGAATGAGAGTATGAATACTGACAGACTATGCTGGATTAATTTTCATCTGTATCAATCATCTCTCATTCATAATCTACTGTCATGCATAAATGTGGATGCACATATAGTGTTGCACATGCACAGGCACAATCATGCAAAGGTGTAAAAAAGGGAAACACAGGTTTTCATGACATATGCAGAATAAACTCTAAACTCATGAATTAAAATGTCATGCTGCTACAGCCTGTTGTAGTAACAGCTGGACATTAGAGACAAAGCAGCATCACACAGAAGCTTTTTCCAGATCTGACAGCTAGATCATTTGAACCTGACAAGATAACACTTAAATGCAGAGGTGACATGACAGTGTCTTCAGAGCCAGATGGATCAATACTCTGCTTGGCTCGTCAGGATCTGAGCAGTGGTTCTGCAGCCATGTTCCTCCTCTGCCGTTCTGAAATAACAAAGTCTGGCACGGCTCGGCCGTACGTTATCAATGAGCAGATTTCTTTTCTTATGCTGCGACCGAAATGTTGATACACTTCGTTTAACAAAACAGCCCAAGAGTCCAAGAGAGTCTCAGAATCTTCTACTTTCACATAATGTACGCAAACAGTGAACTCATTATCAAAAGCTAGAGCAGCATTGATAACATAACCAGAATTTGAAGTACAGTTTGAGGTCCAGACATGTGGTCCTGCTTGGTGTTATGAGAGAACGGACTGATATACTGGAACTGGGTTCACCGCAGCTTGCTGAAAAAAATTGAGCAAGATTTCCAGTTGACTAGAAAGCTTCCAGGCCTGCTGTAACTGCTCGAGCTGTAAACTGTTTGTTGTTGCCAAGTGCTCAGCTCTAAGACCAGTGGCTTTATTTCTCTTTGACTGTGATGTTGATTTTGCTAATGGGAATAGACCACTGTTGGACTTAACATCGTTTAAAATAATCAGAAAATACACTGTACAAAATCTTCATCTTCATAAGTAATTTCTGCTCATATTCAGCCTTATGTTTTTTTTTCTTAAAATAAGATAAAAAAAAAAATTCTCCCAGTGGGATGTCAGAATCCCACTTGTTTGTAATGTCAATCAACTTGTGTCATTTTCTTGACAGTAGTGAGCTGATCTGTCTTATTCTGATTTATTTATACTTGTTCCCAGAAAAATTCCTGAAACCAGTGAAACAAGTGGGATTATCTCACCCCACTGACAGATTTTTTCACTTGTTTTATGAAAAAACCCAATTTAAAGGCTGAATATGAGACTTCACTGACATGTTAAGATTAATATTTCTGCACTCTACTGATTGATCCACAATATTTTGAACCAATAACGAATGTTAATATTGTGAATTATTATTAATATTACTGTGACTATATCATGATGAGTAAATGGGTAGTCGCAGTCAAAAGGCGCTCGAAGAAGCCTACTTGTCCAAATCGTCCCTCAGTGTGACAGCCAACAAACCCCATAGATTGGTTAGAAAAACTCGGCAAGTTGCCTTGGCGACCAACCAGGGTGCATCGACTGGTACCATCTCCATTTCTTTCCCTTCCATCTAAATCTATACCCTTAAATAAAAAATCAAATATATCTTTCAAATATTCAACAGTCCCTTTTCCCTGGGAGAGGTAAGGAGTATTGTTGAATAATGCAGCCAGACAGGGATCTCCCAGAGCTGGTCTCTGCAGACATCACTGAGTAGTTCTGATCCCACTTGAGTAGCATCTATCAGGATGACATCATCATTCACACAAGGAGATATGATAAGACAGTAGTACACTACACCACTACTTGAGCCAACTCCAAAGCAGCCAGTAGTGTTACTCATATTTAAACCAATCTATTGGCCATCTGTTGATTCTAAAATCATGGTATGACTGCCATTTCTAAATGAAACACCATCAGTACGCCTTTATTGCTTCATACTGAAAACTAACATGTTTGCTGAAAAAAAAAATGCTAGCTTGTGAGACACTCACATATTCTCCTTTATCGTGTGTGATTCTGTCGGGTGTGTAAATTTAAAAACCACAGGGACAAGCAGCTAAGGAAGAAGAAAACAACATCTACATGCAGCGGCAGCAGGTCTCTACCTTGCAGATTAGGGCATTGGGAGCACTTTGCAGGTTGTTGTCACAGGTATGACGGGGGAGAATTGCGCTCGCTATCCCCAGGTTACACAAGGTGTGAACAAAATATGCAGCCAATTTGTTTTGTGCAGAATTAGAAGACAGAAAAACATAACCTGAATACGCTTCTCTTCTTCTACACCTGTCTCCTATCTGGTTTGGATCGCTTGTTTACTACCATTTGTGACTTAACGTGTTGTTTTGTTTTAGTTTTATTATTCTGTTGTTCATATCTGTCGCAGATCTAAAGAACAATTTAAAACAGTCAAAGTTGTTGAATGCGTATGTTCTGGTTATTTTAACCGGATTCCTAGTGACATCAATTCAACAACTAAACACCCAGCTAGGCATCAAAAAGAAATCTTTCCAATGCAAGAAGCTCAATCAAATCACAAGGACAAAGAGAGAGTGTGAGCATTGGCACAGGAATGGCTGATCTTGGGGGAATTGGCGAGGCCAACAGCAAGCAAGTGCATTACATATGGCGTGCCATTTTCACAGCTTCCACAAAGAGAACACAAAAAGTGTTATATCTCACTATCTAAGACTAATAAACAACAAGCCAAAAACGCTGAAGCTGTTTAATGCTGTAACAAAGACTTAAGATAAATGGGGCTCCTGGAAGACAGAGGCTTTTCAATTCATATCTGAGCTTAGAGCCCAGCAAAGAACAGGATGATAAGCCATATAGTCTGAGCTGAGCAAAGACACTGGGTGGTAAATGAAGCCATCCTCCCACTAATTCTATGAGGTGTCAGTCAGGAAACTGGCCTGCCAGGATGACTTTCAGTTCTACCCGAGCCAGATGGTTTCTTAACACTGAATAAATGAATGGATTTGTACGTAACGTCTCCAATAGGGTTAATATTCTTCCACACAGGACAAAAGGGAGGTCAGCGGAAATATAAGAGAGATATATCCGGCAACACTCCGCAAATGCATGTTTCTTCAGTCTCGCTAACATGAACATGACTAACATCCTGATAGTGTCTGTATCTGTTATGCTGACAAAGTGTTAGGACAAGGCCTTTGTCCTCATAACAGTACACAGCTCACACCTAAAGTGTTATCTTCAATGTCCTACTCCACTACAATTTATTAACATCATTAGATGGATCACTCCACCTTTCCTATGGTGTGAACTGATATCAATTATTAAGGCGTCTTTCAATTATTGCATATTGTTAAAGTACCTGCTAATGAATTGTGAAACCACTGTGTTATGGTGTGACTGTGGTCGGGCTCTAACCAGCTACTGTACACTTAGGCACCCTTTTCAATTAGATCGGGGAGTGAGTTTTTCATTCATTAAGCACAGTTGGTGTAAGGATGTCCACCTTGCACATAGACAAAGGTGTTTCTACAGTTGCTGTTAGCCACCAGCATCTCAGCCCCAATGCAAAAGCAGCACTGCATGTAAGAGGACTCCGAGGACAACACAAGAGGACCTACTGTGATTTTCACTGGGGATGTAGATATTCACACCTGCACTAGGTGTTGTTTGGAGGTCTGATAAGCATGTGTGAAACTAGAGGGGTGGACTGGAACAGAGACCTTATTTAAAGGGGTACGTCTTCTCCGTCATATCTATCAAGGACAGTATTATTTGTTATTTTCATGTAAAACAATAAGAAGGGAAAAACATAATCTAGTGCTGTGTATCTTAGATACCAGTCATGTGTCTAATTGAAGCTGCACATGGCCATATGGGCAAGTGCGAAAATAGAATGTCCAACAAGTACATAAGGATTCATGCAGCATGTGAAAAAATAAAACATTTCCAACATCATTGCCAGTCTGACAGTCAATGGCTAAACAGCTCATCAACTGAGCGGGGAATCATCGCGGTAGTCAATGCAACAATTTATACAAAATGCCTCCCTAAAGCAAAATTAGCCGGTGTATAAGACAAAATAAATTTCAGTGCATGCAGAAATCATAGACCTTATCATTATAGGATCAGAGGCTGAAAAACAAAGTGCATGAGAGCTGCTCCTCCTCTCCCTACATTGGTGATGTTCAGAGGCAGCCTGTTATTGGAGGTGTTAATTGGCAAATTCAGTACAAGTCAAGAGCATGTTCCCTGTCGTCCTCGCCCAGCAAGGCTAGGTCATTAAACCGAGAATGGATTCTTTCATGCCGCCTTAACCCTTGAAGTGCAAGTTATCATTCCACTAACATCCCCGAGCTCCACCCCACCCCCATGTGTCATGATGGAAAAACAACCTACACTGATTTAACAGAGGGATGCTAAAATAATAGATATCTTGTGAGCCAGAATTGAAGTTGCACTATTATTTCAAATTGGCAACAAAATGTCTTCCAAAAGTTTAGAAATGTCCAAGATTTTGTGCAGTGGTCCCCAAGTAAACATGCTAAAGAACACTTCATTATTGCAACCGAACGATACGATTTTCAGAACAATGGTATCATCAGCATTACCCTGATCAGTGCTTTTGTGTTCTGTGTATTGAACAAGCCTCTTACCCGCCTGAAATGTGAGCCTCCTTTGGGGTTCTGGGTGCGATCTCACCACTGCCTCTGTCATCACTTGCTGTGACTGCCAAATCTCTGCTCCAGAAATCAGGGCTCTCAGACCAGCACTGAAACAAACACACTATGGAGAGGGGCTGTTCTGAGACTTTGCACAGGCAGCAATGGCTTCAACACATTTAATCGAACACAAAGTCAGTTCTACCACTTCTGCACAGAGAGCACGAGGAGCCCAACGCATGGCAAGACAACTGTGAGGTGATACTCTCAGCTCACTACGCCATGAGAGTTGGCAGTCCCTCATGCCAATGGTGACCAGTGCACAGACAGATGAATATGTTTCTCTCCTAAGTTGTTAATTATCTGAACGACATTGATGTTGAGAGGGCATCCTACCCAGGTGACCTTAACGCACTTGCTATCTCTCTGTTTTGTTATGATTTGAATAAACCCTTTAACAATCTTTTTTTTTTTTTTGCTTGTGTTATATCTTCCCAGCAACGGCATGACTTTATAAACAATGAATGAATATTTAGTGGAGTATTTGTTTAAAATAATTACTAGGGGCACCGTCAATAGGCAGACACCACTAGTGGAGTGGTGTCTGCCTATTGCTTATGATCCATAAACAATAACAATAGAAACAATAAAATGCAATGGTTTGTTTTACGGTGTTGAGATATTCTAAATATATCATAAGCATATTTAAAGCTTGATATTAATGACAAAGTAATCTCAGGATTTAGTTATACAGGGGGATAAAAGAACTATTGCATGTTATTATGAATCCTGTCACTGATGTCTGACTCCAACGTCTCCAAAAATGCAGTCAACATATAAAGAACAAAGCAGGAGCAAAACATTCTGTGCTACTGGTGAAGAGCCACTCAACTAACTCTCCAAATGTTGCAATTAAAAGATACGATGGTGCTTTCTGGAGAACAGTACATACTTATTTTCCAAACATCAGACAAAATCCTGAGTCCAGTTGAACAAATATATTTAGATTGTGGTTTGAAAAAAAAAAAACTTTGACTGCAGCTTTTGAAGTCTTCATCAACAAATGATTAAATAAAAAAGAAGCTAAAATAAAAATAAAACTATTTTCCATCTTAATACACTACTGTTGGTATATGGTATACAACAAGCTTTCGTAAAAGCTGAACATTGCTGTGCAGTGACTCAAGGCATTTTTGATTTTCACCAACAAAGCAATAATTAAAAAGATGATCAACATATAGATGGCATGCAAATCAATATTAATCAATAAATATTAAAATATTATTAAGAAAGAGGTTGCAAACATGCAAAGGCTAGGTCCTTTAAATACATCAATTTGTCCTTCGTAAATAATTTACTAAATGCACCGATCACCAATAATGCTGAAATCTATTTTTTGTTACACTGAACAAGTTGCGGAGAATATATTCAAAACTTCTTGCAACATACAAAGAGATAAACTCAATCAGTGCTAAATATATTTGGGCATATACTGTACAAAACAGCATTTGATCTGCACTATCACCGTTGAAAACCTCAGCCATTAACTTACATGAATTTTCTGTCTTAAATCATATCGTGATAGATTGTATTGCAGCGGTTCCCTTAAAAAACACTCATCCATTCAATTTATCTTTCATTACCAAGACATTTCCAGTGTGGGGAGGTGATAATGCAGGCCACAGAGATCAGTCTCTGCCTTGGAAGACCCACTGGCTCAAACAAGCATTGATAGAGTGCCAGCACATATATGTCAGTTTCCTCCCTCTCTCCTCTAGTTGGAAATGACTGCAGTCCCCTGAAGCCAGTGACTTCCCTATCCCCCTGAACTCTCTGCAGCACCGACTGGTGGTACAGCAGCACTGCTGATTAGCATGCAGTAATGATGGTAAGCTGGGCTCCATTGTTCTAACACCTCCCCTCTCCTCCGCACCAATCTGTCACCATTCAGTGGGCTAGAGCTGCCTCAAATGCTGCTCTCCACAAATGAGATGGATAATTAGTTGCCCCTCACGAATGCTGCACTCTTCTCACCCCTGATTGCTTTCACCTTTTTGCTCCTGGCAATTTTGACACCTTGTAATCAGCCTGCTGCTTCTCCGTTTCAATCCATATCCTCCTTTTTCCTCTCTTTCATTTTTTTATATCTTTCAAATCTACTTCAAATCTACTGCCACTGGAGGCAAAAGTCCCATTGAACAACAAGATGACCCGCATATCTCTAAATGCACGCTAAAAGATGGAAAGAAGAATCACTCCCTTACAACTAAAGTGGAGTTTTCTCAAGCTGTTCACGTTACTTTATTAACAAGTGAGCAAATATATATTAAAACACCAAAGGGAAAAAAATCATAGGCCTAGCTGTCAGTACAACTTTCCTCTTCCAAATAACAAGGAATGACAACATAATTATGTGCAAGCAGCTGTTCATGATCCCACAGAGAAAAGCATGCAGGCTGCACAATGTTCAGCTCTTCACAGATTAAGCAGAGAGAATCATTAGGGATAGTGCTTATGTGTATTTGCCAAAAAATCAGAATAATTTCTCTCCTCAGTATCCATAATGTGATGTGAGACGTGAAATTCTGTGGTTTATGTCACTCCAAAATAAACACGAATTATGCCTGACACACTGTAAATGACCAAAATGTAGCAACATTCATTTTGTAAATACACATGTATTTTCAGTCTTTTCCCTCAATCAGATGATGTGTTGTAATTTGGTACAGTGTATAAGAGACACTTGCCATTCCCTATCAATATGGACTCAAAGACATGAATCTAATGACTCATTAGTTGGGATGGACAGTGACAAAGTCACCTTTTTTAATGTATGTTTTTATTTTCTGAGCTATTTATGAAATGCAGTGAAATGCTCAGCGACAAGAATTGATTAATGATGAAAGATCAAAGTAATCAAAGTGTATTAAGTGATATTTCAGTTCTGGAAATAACTTAATATCCAACCCTTGAAAACAGAAAAAAGCTTGTTTGCAATCTTCACACCAGCTCGTCTACCCAGCACAAGTGTTACCAGCCCATAGCTGAAAGGCTGCAAGGTCCTCTCTGCGCAGCGATGTGTTTCAATACACATATTGTCCCCATTTCCTTAACACATCATCACGCAAGACAGGGAAAATCACTGCAATTGTTTGCAAAGCTGTGAATAAATATTGCAGAAGTCAAAAGCTGTTGCTGCTGTTCGAAAAAGACTAAGGTTCGGTCAAATAATAGATGTAATCTCTATTAAAAACTGAAGATTGCTTCACACACAATGCTGAGTGACTGAAATATCGTTGTGAAAAAAGGATACATGCAGTTAAAGACTTGAATTCCAAAAGGCTATAATTTAGATTAAAAAATATATATATATACTTCTGGCTCACCATGCACCATGTCTTTCTTTACTTTTGTACTATCAGTCATCATGTTAGAGTACATATCGCTTTTTCCAAATGGAGAATATTTTGGAACTCGACTCATTGGTTTATCATGTTCTCACTTTTTTTAGAGCATAAAAAGAGTAAAAAGCATCATGCCATGTTTATTTGTCCATTAAATTAAATACGCCTAAATCAGTATGTATAAGGATATTTGCTAAGGCTAAAACCCATAATACAGAAATAATATAACTGAACTATGAGCTGGTGCCTCATGTTTTGCGTCCCTGCAAACCTGGTTTTAGTGAACATATTGTGTAACTTTTAAATTGATTTAAAAGTTGGAATTGTTTTTAACTCTGCACTAAGGCCACCGTACAGTAGCAACTAATTATACTGACAAATAAAAGTAAAAGCCTGGTAAGCCTGGCGCTGATGCAAAATCCTGTGGGAATAGTTTGCTAAGCAATATGTGCAAAGTCTTAGAAACATTGCCAAATTGACAACTTTAAAGTGATTTGATGCATATTGCTACGCTTCACAAAATAACAGACGCAAATATAGTGAAGAAAATTCCATCTCTCCATTTATGTCTGTAAAGTGTAGAATCCATTGACAGCATAAAGAGAACATAACAGTCACATTTCAGCAAAAATTATTACAAAACTTACATTTCCAAAGTGAATTCATTTTTCTTCAGTTCTGAGTGAAGAGCTTCCTGAAAAATATACATTGATACTTTTTTGAGTCCACATACACAACATATGAGTTTTAAAATAAAAAATGCATAAACACAGTTAAACACAAAACGTTCATAAATATCAAACCAATATCACGGCTGTATCTTCTCCATCATAGTATGTTTATATTCTGTGGCTACACTTAGAACAGTATCCCACCCAATTTATAAACATAGGAAATGACATTGCTAATAAAAAAGAATATTCATTGCAAGATTAAATGATGTCTTTATTACACTCATATCTAGCATACTGTGCATCATCATCACTTAGGTCTTGAGTACAATTTCAGACTAATATTACAAAAATACACTGGGCGAGAAAGTGTACCATTCAACTCTTCGGCATTAAATAAATGGACTGAGAATGGATTCAAGTCTTATTGCAAAATGCAGTGTCATTTGAAATCCAGTACAGCGCATGTACTTCATGGCAGGCAACAAAGGCATGAATAAACCATGAATACAGTAAGTCTTGGAGGAGTTATTGCATTGGCCAGTCAGTCTCTGCTTCCTTTGTCAATTGCTGGCTTCATTCTTATGAGAGAAATGCGAATAGAGGTGGCTGTTCATACGGTCTTGGGGAACCACAGCATGGCAGAAAGCACATTTATCAGGGCTGCTGCTCTGTACCATCTCCAGCTCTGTCCCCACATTAGCTGCCTCACACAGCTCGGGACTCCAGAGAGGCTGCAGGAAATGATGCAAACACACAAAATGCTGTATTATTCATGCACTTACCAATGCTTACACTCACCCATTTAAAGTAAGCTGAGCCACTTGGCCTTTAAGCACAATTATCTGTTGCTTTAAGGAATACAAGAGCATGTCCTGCGTGAACCCAGTTTCTGCAGAATTATTCAACAGCAGTAAAGGCAAGGAATGATTCTCAAGTGTTTAATTATCTTGCTATTTATTTGTTACTGCCCAATGAGTTCATCCAACCTGGAAAACATTCATGGAGATAATAATGTGCATGGCTTCCTATGTTGATGTAACCCAAGGACAGTATTGCATTATGGGTTTTCATAAAAACGGCAACATCTTGTCATTATGTGACCAATGTCTCATCTGCTTATCAGCTCGCAACTTTTAGATTTCGCTGTATGTTGTGATAAGCATGGTTATACACATTAGCCCATGAAATCCCACTTAACTATCATAATTGTTTCATCAGATGCAGACACTGTAATGTGCCTCCATCTGGCTCACACTCTCCAGCAAACATGCCAAATATAACCAGAGTATCCATGCTAAATTATAAAAAGAATCTGCACACATTACACAGTAATACGTTTCGAGTTAAGCCAAGGGTATTTTTTTCCACTTCACACTCTTTCCCTCATCCATTAGCAAAGACCAATCAGAAACTGATAATTTGCTACTAGTTTTCTCAGACCTTCTCCTGCGATTCTCACCTGTTGGGGTCCCCGTACACTCTCCTGGGAGAGCGAGGATGATGTCGAGTGGGAGGGGGACGCTGGGTAGTCAAAAGGCATGGCCAGTTCCGCAGGCACCTCCTCTGTGAGTGCAGGAGGGACACTACTGAGAGGCCGTTTGCCGGGCACGGCCAGACCCATGTGTCTCTCTGGAGCACTGTTCAGGAACTCGTATTCACTGTCCGCAGAGGGCGGGAATTTGACACTGAGTTTGGTGAGAGAGTCTACCAAGTCCCTGTCCTCGGGACTGGTGCCGCGGGACGCCAGAGACATAGGCGGGTGTGGAATATCCACCGCTGACCTTAGTGCCGAGGGAAAGGGTCTCTCCGCCTGCTCCACTGTACCGTCCGTGCACTGGATAGGCATGGAGAACCGCTGGTCTGTCGGGTGGCAAAAAAAAAAGAAAAAAGAAAAGACTTTATACGGTCGTTCTGTCTCGGTCGACGGCTCAACATAATCCAGCGCTGGCTTTGAGAACATACAAGCTTGGCAATGATTCAAGAAATTGAGTGTGTTGAGAAATATGTCAAGGGTATTCTCACTTCTCACTTTATTTTTAATGCGTATTACAGACTCTTACCGATGCTTTCACTATATATACGAAAAGAAAGAAATATTTTTATTACACTAATTACACAACTAGTATCCAGAGCCAACATCATGCATTTGTCAGTGCAATAATTAAATGTGTTTATGTGATCCTTCTATTTTCACACAGGTGGCCGGCCTCGGTTCATAAGGACAATAAAGCAATAATGTACAGCTCTGGTTGAGGTGTTGCTACCTAATTGTACTCAAGAACAAAACAAGAGCTGATAAACTCACATATTGTTGTGACATATCCAAAGCAACTGTAACTCAATATTTTTTCTCTGAAGTAATTGAATTAAAAAAGAGATGGATTAAAGTCCAGGTCTAAACTATTCATTTACCATTTGAAGTATCATTTCCCCCGTGAAATCTTTTTAGGTGATCTTTTTGTCTTCTGGTTAGAGACCGAATCTGCTGGAATTTCCCTTGAATTGCGTCGAATACCTCCAGCATGTCTTGACTGAGAAACAAAGAAATAAGAGTGAGACTTTTTTTTTTCCTGATAATGTCTTTGAGAAACTGGCTGGCATGCAAGGAGAGACACATACTTGTCAATGCTGCTGTTTACTGGCAATTTAGGAGCAACAGCCACTGCAGTTTCCATATTCTCCTTCTGAAAAAATAGTCACATTACATTTACAGCAATCATGGACAAAAATAGTCCATGCCACAAGGTGAAAGTGAATTTATAATTTTCATCTATATGATAAAAAGTGCAGAGCAGTTATCAGAAATAAATGCATTCAAAGTAAAGCATCCCCACCAGCAAAATAAAGGTTAAACAAGCACAAGCTGCTGTTAGATGAACCCTTCACTGATATTATCCTCTAGCTCCATCTGGTGATCTAAAGCAGAACTCAACTGGGCAAGTGGATAAACCTTCTGTGAGGTAAAACAGAGGCTGAATTCTCGCCAGCAGGGAAATCGGGGCCCATAATCATTTGAATCAGCCAAAGCAAAAGGTAGGAGAGGTAAAAACATTAAATGATACAAATATTCTCCTCTTTTGAGTGAGAATGGTGCCAGTTAATGCTGCCAGGATTAAATGTCATGAAATAAAATGCAAATTGCCTTAGAGTTGGGCAGACAAGGGCATGAACCACACAGGTACGGAGAAAAGAAAAAGTTATAAAAAAAAGGATGATGATGAAAGCTAACATGTCTTAAAATTCCGGTCACAGGAAGGTTTGAAAGTTGTCAGACAGCATGGATCCCAATGAACTTTGTGCAGCATAACGTCGGTGACATAATGTGCAAAGATGCCTATTGGTTCACTTGCAGCGAAATTGAGAAGAGTGAATGTTTGTGGATCAAGATATACGTGTGTGTGAGTGAGTGTAACCGTAAGCAAGCTTGCTTGTATGCATGCGTTAGTGCACATATTAAGATTTTTTTTCAGCAGTCACATTGCCTGTCCACATTACACAGAGCAGATAACCCCTGGCTGACTTGAAGAACACACCAGCAGATTAAACATACCAGATACTGTATTTTCCTAAAACCACCGGGCCCATCGAGTAGATGGTTGCAAGGCAACAAAGTCTCCTCTTCCTGTGTTCTGGGAGCCAGCTCACATTTCACCTCTCCTTGCGATCCAAAAAAGAGTGAAAATCAACTAACAGTCAGCACATAACACCATACAGGAAGCACAGTTAGATGAAATGTATTCAGTATATTAATGTTTTGATACAAGGTACATGAAAATCTTTTACATCCTGCTGAAAAGGTCACTGCCCACAATGCAATGCACTGCAGGAGTAAATTATTTCGTCAGCATATAAGGACACAATGTATCTGGCATGTGTCACTAACCTGATGGCTGCTTTGTTGTTGACATCAACTGAGCTTCAAGTTTTAAAATCGACTGCTTCTGGTCCTCTATCTGCTTTTCAAGCTTTTGAGTGTATTGCTGATAATATTCAGTCTGTAAAAATGAGGGTTCTGTTATAGTTCTGGCACCAATAGTGGGGATCTGGGCTATACCTATATATATATTTGTGCAAGTGTCACATTTGATATCTCTCATAAAATTATCATGTTTATCATTATTTTTTTTAAAAAGGTTTAGTGAGAATTTAACAAATAGCCTATACTAAAAATAAGCATTCTTTCCATAAGTCAATTACAAAACTGTTCTTTTAGAATTAGCAACCTTTTTAAGAGTTGAGTCAGGTTTATCATATTAATTATTTTTTTTATATTTGTCTCATTAAAATAATAAATGCTCTCCTCACATCATTACCATTTGCTGTAGTTCCTTTTTAGCATTGTCTTTCTCAATGGAGGCCTGACGATAAGCTTCAAAAGCTTTGTTGAGCTGGTCTCCAATGTTTCTGTCCATGCCGTGTGCTCCACAACCATCACTGACACAGCAGACATGAGCCCTATGTGTGAAATCACACAGTCAAGGATTTGAAACAGAACAACATTTTGCCCAAATTCAATCTAATCTGACAGTCTCAAGAAACACTCCCAAGGACGGCATTATTTATTTATTTATTTGTTTTTTGGACTGGAGAACTGTAATGTAAAAAGCCTGGTATTCATGACGTTTTTGATGGTTTTGTAATAATATATGCACCATCGTGTCTGCCTGTCTCCACACCTTTTAAAAAATGAAATCAATAAAATCTTGAAGTGATCCCAAATCATTTGGGGGAAATGGGTTGATTTATGTACGCTGCTGATTCAAAGATAAAACTGTACAAAAACTGACTAAATACACTTTACAATCTCTACTTATGACTGAATAGTAGCTGCACTTTGAGGGGGACTATCAGTAACATTTTAACACGCTAAATAGTTATGAGCATGATCTGACAGTTATGTAATTGCCTAAGTGTATCATCTGGTCCTATGTGCAAAAGATTCTGAATTTAATATTCAAAATACATTTACATTACTAAATGCTTCTGTATTTTTCCAAAAATTATTATTTTTCATGCACCCCAGCTGTGGACCACTGATGGAGACAAGGAAACATCCTGGACTTTGTAATTCCTGCATTATATGTTATTTCTGTGAGCAAAGTCAAATAATGCTGTGGTTGTTTTGTACAATTGTTAGCCTACATTTCTTCTTCTTTATCTTTTCCCATGTCAATTGCGAAGTTCAAAGAGAACAAAAGAAGTTCATCACAAAGCAACACTGTGTTCTCAATGTAATCCTTTCTTGTTACAGTGCCCTGGTTGTAAATGTAGGCAGGCGAAGGTTGAGATGACACCGTGATGCAAAACAAGAAACAGGCTGATCTCAGTCTCACCCATAGCTGTTCATCAATTAGTGATCCATCTTCATAAATGTCATATTAAAACCGTGGCTGTCAGGATATTTAAAAACCAATGGCACTGTAGTGCAGCCACGATATGTTGGTTACAAGAGTTACCAAAGGTTATTCGTAACACTGTAGCGAGACACCGCACTGAATTACTTTAAAGAGTCGCTCAAAACCCAGTCGACACAGTTCCGTATTCTTTAAAGTGTAAATCTAGCGACTGGTTGAGCCATAGCCCATTCAATCGGTGGATACCGAGTAGTCTAACGTTACAGTACAGTTTGCCTGTCTAATGGCAGTGAGTTATCTCCTTACCTTCATTCGAGTAAAGTCAAAATTATTGTTTTGACGCCACGACACCTTCGTATTCTTCAAATGACCTGAAAAGCTACGAAACGCAGGAGAGGATATGTTTCGCCCTAATGTACATTTTACATAGACTAGTTGAGTTGGGAACTTCCCTCGGGGAATCCCCCGCTCTGTACACTTCCGCCTTTACTGGATCCTGACCAATCAACTTTGAGATACAGAGTTCGAGCTGGGTGGTTAGTTGGTTGAGGGTTCTTCTTTCGTCCTACACGTCTGCAGGTCTGTTGTGCATGTTAAAAAAAAGTTCCCAAACTAGATATGTGTTGATGTTACTTGATTTAATTTGATCAGTTTTTTTCTCTCACAGTACTGAAAGTTAAAGTCTGCTTCTTTTTATTGACGTTACCTCGGTCTTCCTGCTATTGTACAAAAATATGACAGCAAAACAAAAAGTTTCTATTAAACTATAACCTTAAACACAC
>OMLF01010815.1:32512-67871 GCA_900302615.1 Holocentrus rufus
GTTTTAGACATTGCCTGTGATGTATTTAAGCAATCATAAATGTATCAAAAAAAATGTTGTAATGTACACTGTACTGTACAACTATTGTTGACCTAGATGTTCAGTGCACCTTCCTCATGGACATGTGACAGTGTCCTCTGGAATATTTCACGTTCCATTCGTTTCCCTCACACTGCTGTCTGCTGCCTTATCATGGCCAGAAGGGGGAGATGCAACAATTTTTGATTGACACGTTCATTTCCTTTCTGTGAAAACGATGTGGGTAAGGTCTCACTTTTGTGCTTGCCAAGAGATGAGATTAGCAGCTTTGGTTTATGTTTTGGAATCAGTTAATATTCATATCTAAATGTACTCAAAAATAGTTCACATACCTAACCCTTCCCTTCAGTTTTTGAAATTGTTGTACGGGTGGACAAGCCCAAAACGTTGTTGTCTCCACCTCAATCTGAAGCTGTTTTAACACAGAGCTGTATAGAGAAGACAGAGCAAGATAACTGGATAAGCGGTCCTTGTCTCCATCCTCTGTCTGAGTATGTATTAGTGGGCTGCAGGCCTTTGTGTGGCCAGTCGGGAACAGTGGGGCTCCAGGGGCCTGGCTCCTCAGACCCTGGGGATCTTCCTCCGGGAGTCCTGCCACAGAGGTTGTCCATCCGTGACCTCAGTGGCATTCCAGCCTCAACCTCTTCCCCTACCGAGAATGACTTACACATCCAGATTGCCCCAAACAACCCCAATTCAGATAAAAGCTCTGAGGGTTCCTTAAAGGAGGGGAATAGAAGGCCATCTTAAGGGTTTCACATGTTTTTTCGGGGTTGCTTTGACCTCAGGATTTATGGCAGACTGACACAACCCTTGCCTTGTGGATCTGGTAAAGGAAAATGTCTTTCAGATTGTGGGATACTGATAAGGGATGATTTGATAGTTCAGAAATGGGCAAGGCGTATAAATCATTTGGGTGACCACAGTATATCATTTCGCTTGACCATTTTGGTATTTTATTGTTTGTTGATCGATCCTGAGGAGGAAGTTCTATTAACTGGCTGGTCAGGATGTTCAAATCTTGCCAAAAAAGCATCCCGATATCAGAATGGAGGTAAATAATAAATATTTTGTACCACGCATTGAGTTGGAGGAGGTGATCGTCTCTTTCTGGAATGGTTGAGTGTGAGTAAAGCATACTGAGGATGAGCAGATCCAGAAGGAGAAACAGATTTTACAAACTGATGAGGACATAGAGAGAGAGAGAGAGAGAGAGAGAGGAAGAGAGAGAGATTTAACCAAGAACACTCTGTTCCCTTTCATGTGGCACTCTGTTTTGTTTGATCCTCCTCCCCTCTCTCTTTCTCTCTGGATGCATGCGTATGGGATATACTCCTCTAAGAGAACCACCATAGCAAACTACAGATATACTTTACTTTCGTAATTCAGAAGTCATCAATTCATCCACAAAATAGCTCCCCCATACATTATGAAGTGTCACCTACTCACACAGGCTGAAAGATAAAACAGCCTATTTTGATCCAAGTGTGTATTACATTTCAAAGCGAGGCATTTCAGTGTGCTTTCTCTATGTCCTGTATTACCATAATACCTTCTACCTAATATAATCTGCATCCACGCAATGGTGGACAATGGAAGGGAAATGTAAAAGGTACTTTATGGTCGTTATAAACGGTTACCTTTAGACATGTACTCAGTCGTTGTAATATGCAGCCAGTAGATATATACGCCCAAAGAGAAATGGTGTTTTTCTGTGGAGAGAATTCTCCCCTCAAAGTGATTTTTTTGTCCAATACCCTGACCTGCACACTTACAAAGGGATATCAGTGATGCAGAGAGGCCTCATAAATTTCAGCAGCAGAGATCTCTGGGGAGCTGTGGTGCTCTTTACCAGCATCTGTCAGCTTGGCCTGGGGAAGACATCTGAGGAGGTCAGATGAGGTTGATTTTTGCCCTTTGTCTATTAGGACACAGGGCATATGGTACTTCTGTGTGGTTAAAGTACCTCTTTACGTGGAATGATCAATATCCTCAATCCCTGCATCCAACAAAGAGAAATAGGTTATTTTTCATGTGCAATAATTTGATAACTTGATCGTATAATTTTGCATTCACCAGACAGGCAGTTCCATTGTCCTTTGTGATGTGTCAGTGGTGAAAAGGATACTCAGCTTCCTGCCTTGGATGCACATCGTCCTGGAGCCTGGCTTGAGCTCAGCAGTAAATCTTGAGCCACTGAACGGTCCACCCTGTGTTTCCTCCATGTCCAGCAAAATAAACAATGTGCTGTAGGTCTGCAGAAATGTGAGATCAGACAGAGGGCAGAGCTGAGGACTCTGGCATGCCGGGGGAGGAGAGAGGAGGAATGCAGGGGGAAAACTCACAGATCAGATTTCAGGAACCCAGAGCGCGGGCTGAGGAGAATGAAAAGAAACCACACAGTAAAGAGACCCACAAGGTAAAAATGAGGTAAAAGATGGAAACAAAACAATGACGTTTCTTTCTTTGTTTTCCCAATAGATTTTCTTTGCAATAAAATTCTGCATCATGCATGATACTGTTGTGTTCTTCATTCATCTCAACTGCTTTGCTATCTATCCATATGTAGCAGTGCAAATCTGCGTATTTACCTGGTATACCATATATGAAAATAGGATTTGTAATAACGCTGCCATAAAGACATCAGAACAGACCGCTGCCCCACCACACTGGGCTTGTAGTTTGGTTTCCATCAGTAATGGAAGGGAGAGGTGCACATTATATTGTTTTGGTTGTTTTGGTTGGTCAGGGGGTTCCTGCCATTTAGCGGAATGCTTTGAGGGAGATGTGAAGATGAGTACGTATGTCAAAAAACTGCAAGGAGTCTGTATAGTCCTGAGAATATCACTCCTGTGATTAATTTATTATAACCTTAAGTGTTATGAGGTATTTTATGGTGTGTGTGTGTGTGTGTGTCCTGGGCTCTTTTAATGGATTTTTAACATTCCAAATGCCAGGAAGGATTACAATTAGGCTGTATAAAGCAACTGTACAAAAATTAGCATTATTTGTAATTAAAGAGAGCTGTCTTGTTTTTTCAGCAGTATTCACTGAGGGCTCTGCTTCTTTTTTTCTAAACCAAAGGTCTCATGCAGAAATAGTGCAAGAAGACCTTCCTGCCTGGTTGTAGAGTTTCCTGATTATAAGTGAGAGGAAGTTCTCTCCCTGTTCCTGTTATATAAGGGTTCAACAAGAAACCTCTCAGAACAAAATATACGATAAAAGTTGACATTACAAGAAAAGAAATGACATTGACTGGCACAACAAATGCGCAAAACGTTCATTAGTTATCTTTACTTTCTATCAGTCAAATATATCAAATCAAAATGGGCGAAAATAATGTGTGTGTTATAGGCATATTTATTGGTCAAGACAAAAAATGTGCTTATATTTTAGGACAAAATGTGGCGGATGACTGAATATATTATTTATTTGCTCAGTCGTTTTGTTTAATAGGAATCAAAAGCTCACCACCACAAACCGAACCCGTGAAATCTGTCTGGTCGCCCTGAAACACATGTATTGATTTCAAACTTGGCAGCAGAAGACAAAGCCTTTCCTACGTCCACGCAGAATCAATGTCCTGCATGTGGAAAAAGAGGGTTGCGGCGGTGCGCGCTTCCCAGAGAGGGTGAGGTCCGACACATTTCAACACCGTGGTGAAAAACGAAGGCGACGGGACGATTGGAATTGCCAGATCCCCTTGCGAGCTCGTGCGTCCAGTTTATATTCCTGTCTTCATGGGAAAAGTGTGGAATCAACAGATGTACCCCCACTGCTCCTATTACTACCCCCAATACCTGCATACGAAGGTACAGTGTGTGTGTTTGTGTGTGTGTTCTCATGGGATTGGGCAGACTTGGGGCAACCGTGCGATTTTAACAGTCGGCTGATTTATATAGATCGCATCCTGATCAGCCGTGACAATGTTCACAAAACTTGATTTTAGTTGTGTTTATGTATATGCACTTCGGCACTTGTCAGAACAAATGACAAATAGACATCAGTTGATTTTGTCACTGTCCTCAGTACTTTTCAGAATGGAGAACACCCAAAGAAGAATAGTCTAGGTATGACACAATTAGTATGCTATAGAGCGTGTCTATTTTATACCTTTGAGCAGCAGGCGAAAGGATTTTAAGATCGATACATTTTCAAAGTATCAGTTTGCATCAGTTTGGGGTTTGAGGAATATTTAACAGAGAACATTATCACACAAAGCATCAGTGTGTGGAAGAAAAAAAATGAAAAAGAGACAGGGCATACGAGGTTGTGAGGAAAGTCCTTAATTGACCTGCAGGCATCTCAGCTAACATAAAGAGGCTCCCAATGGTCTGCATTACTCAAGCTCATGAAAGTTTTATCAGCATGACTGCCTATTAAAAGGCAAGCTCCTATAGGCAGCAGCAGTAAACACAGAACACACATTTAAACTAATACGGAGATTAGAAATACCTTACCATAAAAGTGATAGGAATCATACATTAAGCCACTTACACTAAAATACTTGCTAAATAGCTGTCATGGACTCAATAATCGGGCTGTTCATTCAAGTTCATCCTTGTGATTAAATGGGATGCTATTGATCTATGTAGATTGTTCACTGGCGATGTTATTTTAATACAAAAGTTGCATTTGTAAAGAGCAATAGCCCATATAAAGCCACGGGAGAACTGATGTGATGGCACATGTGTCCAAGTCTCCCAGCATCCTACAGAGAGCTGTCTTGGTTTTCCGCATAATAGTAAACGTGTATTTCAATTATTTCAATACGTCGTTTGAGCATAAATATTTTGTGGTAATACTCATGCATTCTGTATGACAGGCAGTGCCGATGCTCTTCCGGGGTTCTCAGTCAAGGCTTGAACTAGGGTAATGTTTTTCTTCAGGCATGAAATTGAGGTATTAATAGTTCCGAGTGACATGTTATAGAATTCTTTTGAAAACTGGTGTTTTTAAAGAAGCTTACCAAAATAATGTAAAGGCTACATTTATTTAAAAATATGATGATTATAATAATAATAATAATAATAATAATAATAATAATAATGAGAATTTTAGTGCTTGGTGTCACTAGTAGTAGGAAAAACTTAGATATATCCTAATCTTATACAAAGTGAATGATCAATATCCTGAATTGTTTGGTGATGTTTTGATGTTATTTCATGACAGGTTGTCCCTATACCAAAATGAGCTTCGGTTATAATCACTGTCGAGGTGATTGCATTAACTACCATGGGACTTGACATGTTGAGAGTGTAGACAATGGCATTAGCTGGCCATGCTGGGGTTGGACAGCGCTATACAATGTTTACAATAAAGTTAGGAAAGTTGCCTGGCAGCGGAATGTACACAATGAAACAGCACAGTGGTGCTGCTCTTTATGTCAGTGTCAGGCCTGAAAAAACTCCCTTTGTGCTCATATGACTCTCATTCTAAAGACATTTGACGTGGACAAAACGAGGGTCCAGGAAAACAATAAAGCCTTCACTGCCACTGATGGTCACTGTCAAGTGTTTCCTTTTCCCTTTTCCTAAATTAGAAGAAGTGTAATTCATATGTGTGTAAATTTGTCAGTGAGAAGGATATATCTGTAAGCCCATGCAATCAGTTGTAAATCTGCACAGTATGCAGTCACGGAAAAAAATCAGGCTGCAGACTTGTCTGCATTTAAAAGTATAAATATTACTTCTTCAATCTTATAGCTGTCCTGATGCATTTGCAAAATTAAAAATATTTTACATAAATTATGCTCGTGCTTATTATGCTCATTGCAAGAGGGTGATAGCTTTGAATATGCATAAAATATGCTCTTTGCAGCTATCCACGCTATAATATAGTGTCTTCAGTGTGATTGATATTTCTTTCAACAACTCCGAGTGCATTTACTGCGAATGAGATGCAAGATAGTAATCCTTGGGGCAAGCAAGGAAGTATTTACTGTCGGAAGTAAGCACGGCTGCGTGAGTATAAACAAACAACTCCACAGTGTGCTCACTGAAAAAATATAGGAACACCGTGCGATTGTAATCCGTGATGCTATCCCGTCGTCATCGTCCCCATGCGGCGTCAGAGTAGCACAGTAGTGATCCAAGAAGGTGGCCATAGAGCCCCTGAAGCATCCGTCAGCTCTAGACGTCACCCAGCAGGGACCGCGCGCCAGAAACAAACTGTGACGTAAAAGAGCATAGTGTCTGATATCAGATACAATGTGTCGAAAAATGTCATTTATGACGTTTTCCTTTAGCATGCCCACAATGATTGCGACAGAGAATGTTGTTGGACTGAATGAAATTTTCACTTCTCATCAAGGCTACATATGTTTAAACATCTTATATCAAAGGGTTGCTATCATAACAAATTACTTCTTTCTTGAATTATTTATGAAATGCCTTGTTACATGTTGTGTAGGCCTATATTATGCTGAGAAGATGAAACGTGGCTTCAAAATAAATTAGCATGCTGAACATCATTCTAGACCTGTATGTTCTGACGTATTTCCTCTTCGAAGCAAACTGAATATCTGGGAGTGGTAACTAAACATTTATTCATTTATTATTCTTTTTTCACGTTGTTTTAAGCCCCCTAACACTATACAGTCGGTCACGATTAAGCTATACATACAACAAAGGCACATAAAGCAAAATGAGAAATACCAGTATTATTGTCAGTAACAACCAATGTTAATTGGCAAGTAATGGCGTTGCACTCACCAATGTGTTGGTGATGGCAAAGCATCAGTGTTTGGTATCCAAATCATCCATACTATAAATCAAACACAGATTACCTTCCACATGGGCAGAGATTTCTTATCCCATGATAATTTATGCAAGGATTTGGGATTTGGGCATGGTGACATCTATCATGTAGAGAGCGCCTGTTACATTATCAACCTGACATTTTTTCCCTGTTTCCAGGAAAGATCTAATTATACAGCAGCGTGTATTTCTTAGCCATTAAAAAGACATAGTGAATAGTCTTATCATTATTACTTGGAGCCAGTAAAGTAGTGACTCATACTTATTCATTTTTGGGCACCTAGTCATGGATAACTGAGTTGAGCTGTTATATACACCACCCCCACATCGGCACCTCATTTAAAGGCAAGAGTTATGGATATGTGGCCTTTCTTCCTGTGTGACACACACATACACATACAGGCACTCACAGCTCTCTTTTGTGGCTAACCTCCACTCTTAACACTCAAGAGTCACTGGAAATGAATCTACTGGCGCCGCGGAGGGGTTACACCTCCCGACCCCACCCCTTCCATCTAGGCAGGAAGGTAAACACTGAGCTGTTCCTAAAAGCTTCCTGGAGCCACTGAAAGGCATTGTCCAGCACTGGAACTGGTTGTGGCTTGACACTTTTCTCAGATACGAGTCTATACTCAGAGGGATCTAACAGAGAGGAAGTGGACTGGGGAGGAACTTCTCTCTGGCTTTCATAGAATTAACTGTGAGACTTTAATTGCTGTTATAATGTGTAAGGACACAACAGAGAACAGCACTTGGTTCATATACTTTGGAATCATGAGCTCATACAATAATGGATCGCTTTCATTAGAAAGAGGAAGAGTGGGAATAAGTAGCACAATGTTTTAAATACACTCCATCGGAAGCGCTGTTGATTTCCCTTGGAAATACCCTAAGAGTGAGCCTGTGTGTCTGTGTGTGTGTTTCTGTGGGTTTGTGTCTTTGTGCCCTTGTAATCATTGTGTCTGCGCATGTCTGCACATGCACTTCTGTTGGTGTGAGTGTATGTCTGTAATCTACGCCTGCATCTAAAATGAAATCGAAAGAGTTCCCCCACAGGGGAGGAGCATGCTCCTGGGTATTTGTTTGTTGTTCCATTGGCAGAGGCTGTCCTTTCATATCAAAACAAAAGTGTGTGATAGTGCTGTAAGATCTTATGCCATATTGCTATAGGCTTTTCTATGAAGTTCATTTGTCGGTAAGATATTTATTTCAAATCCATTTAATGATATATTCAAAGCACTGTGGGATGCTTTGCATATCTTGTGGAAAAACACTCAAAATGACTGTATACTGTGCCTTAACACAAATTTATAATATATCAAGTTTTACCAGTTTGCTAATAAGCTACAACATCTAAGGTGTATTTGGGGGTTATTACAATGCCACACAAAAGAAGAGATCATAGATAACCTTTCCTTTGACTGCTTCATAAAAGGTGTGTGACTCTATTGGCCCTCTGTCTGCCCTGCTCCCCTTTCACTCAGTGACCTGAGCGGAGTGCTGAATCAGGGCTCTCTCTTTCCTCTAATGGTGACCTATTGACTCCTCATTTTGGCCCAATGAACTTCTTTACAGGCTGTACTGGTGACCTTTGGTTTCATTTAGGAGCAGCATATCACATATCACATCCATGGATTTACATTGTGCCTATCTTTAACACGCTCTAAAGGCAGAGGGTCAAAATAACGACACTTTCAGTATATCATTGACATCATAGTAGGATCACAATGGAACTTTCACAGTGATTACTGGGGTTTTGTGCGGTAAGTCCAGTTTGGTTTCTGCCTAATGTTGGCATTTCCCTTGTTGACATAGTGTACATTAACTTCTTATAAACTTCTGGTCCTAACAGAAAAGGACAAACAAAGACCATAAGGGTCGACTTTGGCACAATTCCCGGTTTTACAAAAAAGACTTTGTCTTTAAATACCTTATGAAAGCACCAATAATCATCCCTACAATGTTGTCACAATATTAATATAGAGGTATTTAGTAAAAGACATCATGATATTTGACTTGGACCATATCAACCAGCCTTACATGGTAGATATCCATACTATCTACATTTTTCAATATTCTTCTATGGCAGAGCTGCAATTGACTGGCCCCTCATCTGTATGTGCTTTCTGGTTCATATGAAAATAGTGTGCACTGAGGATGGTTCAGCATGTTGGTGAAAAAGTGTGCAGGTTCTTTGTCCATGCAGATGAGACAGATCATTTGATTCTGGCAATACCTTATTTAAGTATTCAGTTGCCCAAGCAGCTAGTGATCATCATCACTGACATGAGACAGACAACTGCTGCCCACACTGAAAACAGGAGAACCATAAAGTCACAACAGGGGAAAGGATAATGATGCTTGTACCTTCACGAAGGTCACCATTAATTCACATTCTCTAGCACTGGTGTTGGCTTTCTAATCAGCAGGTGACAGTGGTGGGTGAATTGCTTTTGATTTATTGCTCAACATGTCCCCTTTACATTCTCTGCTGGTGTTACCTGCATTATTGAAACCCTCCCCTCTATCAATTACAACAAGTCCTTTGCTATTATTGTGCACAAGCAATCAAGGAAGGCATCTTTTTCAATAAAATATCTTTTTCTGCTATGAATCCTATTATAAACAAGAGGTTGTCCCATCATCAAAATCTAAACATGGTTTGGAGACTTAAGTTATTGCTACTCTAATTTTATTGCCAAGCTGTATTTTTTTGTAAAATTTGGACTTTCACTCAGTGACACCATACGTGACAGATTGGTGTGTGGTTTACGCTGTTCAGAGGCTGTTCAAAAACGATTTCTTACTGAGGCTAACCTGAAACTGGAAAAGGCCATAGAGTTGAGACCGTCAATGGAGATGGCTGCCTGAGAAGCAAAACAGCTAAGTGCATCAACCCAGTAACATAAGTTGTCCTTTGAGTCCAGGAACAATGCAGCAGCTGGTAAGCCATGCCGCTGCTGTGGGAAAACAGGGCACCAGCCATCGGAGACTTGGTGTAAGGACCTAGACTGCAGAAACTGTGGTAAGAAAGACCCAGACATACAAACAGCACACTGAGATGAAGAAAAGTGGCTTCCGCAGACACAAGAAGAAATGTGAATAAATGGAGCAAGAACAGGACAAGCTGAGTGACTGTGAGTCTGATGGTGAGGACACAGTGCATGCTTTATCTGGTATGGACAGTGATGATGCATACTGGATCAAATCTCTGTTGGGGAATAAAGCAGTGTGGATGCAGGTGGACACCAGTACAATAAATGCATGGTATCAGAAGCTGCTTACAAGGAGAAGCTGCAGCACCTTACTCTTTGTGTGGCCAAGTTGAAGTCAAGAACCTACATCAGTGAGGCTGTTAGTGTTAGGAGTCGTGGATGTGACAGTGGAGCACAACAAGAAGAAAAAGGACTCTTCAACTGTACATCATTCAATTGTTCCTGGTTAATGATGGAATGAATGGGTAATGATGGAGACAGAGGTTCCCTTTTCTGACTACCTCACCTCCAGTACTTTTCCAAAGAGCAATGGGCCAGATTCTTAGTGGGCTACCAGGAGTCCAGTGCTACCTGGATGGCCTGCTTATCACAGGACCAGATGAGAGCAGTCACACTTAAGGTACCTGGATGCTACACTACAAAGACTGAAGCAATATGGTCTGAGAGTCCAGAAAGACAAGTTTGAGTTTTTCCAACCTTCTGTCGAGTACCTGGGGAACGTAATCAACAGTACTGAACTCCACAAGGCACCATCAATGGTGAAGGCTATTGTGGAGTCTCTGTCCCCGAAGAATGTGACTCAGTTGAGATCATTCCTTGTCCCGCTGATATACTATGCAAAGTTCATGCCTAACCTTGCCAATAAGCTGAGTTTCTAACCAAGACATGGAAGTGGACAGACAAATGTGAGACAGCTTTCAAAGAGGTGAAGACAGCCGTCTCTCAATCTGAGGCCCTCACCTACTTTGACCCCACATTACCACCAGCAGGCATGCAACACCTCACCTTATGGTTTGGGTGCAGCAGTGCCACACATCATGCCATCAGGGGAAGAGAGACCAATCATCTCTGCATTGAGGACGCTGAGCAAATTGGAAAGCAATTATGCACAGATTGAGCCTGAAGCACCGTCTATAGTGTTTAGAGTGAAGAAATTCCATCAATGTCTCTTTGGCAAAAAATTCACACAACTGACAGACAACTGACCTCTCACCTCTATCTTTGGTCCTCGTACTGGCATTCTGTCGCTTGCAGCTCTGTTATTATCTGCCCACCAGTATGACATCAAATATAGGAATTCCTAGACATGCATTTGAAATAAACGTCTAGGAATTTTTTTTTTTTTTTGAAAATGAGGGTCATTTTAGAAGAAGTTAGATGTTTGCAACTTCAGATAGTAGGAACTATATGCGCTGAACACTCAACAGTTATAGTTCCTACCATCTATGGTAAAAATAAAAAAAAAAATCCTATACATGTATTTCAAATAACATTATGCACTGTGTAAATTAGACAGCTTTGGGGTTACTGTAAGGTTTATTTTTTTACTTTGACAGAGCTAGGCTAATGACTCCTGTAGACTTCAAGTCTTTATGCTAAGCTACCACGAAATGCTACCCATAGGAACCGAACCAGTGGACCCACAGAGGTGAAAATGGTATCGAACATCTTGTCTCAGTCTGGGTAAATGTCGGAAAAAGAGTATTTTGCCCAAAATGTTGGAGTATTCCTTTAAAAGTTAATTACAGAAAGAACACAATAAACTGTGACAGGGAAAAAGAGTGTATTGAAGCAGAGACTTCTAAGAGAAAATATTGAGACAGAGAAATGTTTTACATTTGTTAAGGGAACATCAGAAGTAAGGAGGAGGAGTTTGTTGTGTATTGACAGCCTAAGTTTGTCCCTTAAAAGATACTGTCACGCCCCCTTGTGTTACCTGCACACATTATTGTAATCCTCTGTCCTGAGTTTTGCAACTATTAATAAATGCCCACTTGCAATTGTCCCTGGCCCATGTTTCCTCATTGTTGGTTGTTGTACCATATAGAATGAGTATACAACACATATGATCTAAATGTGTTCAGTAGGCCTATATTCTGAATTTTTGCTGAGTTTTGCCATCCACATTTCTATTTTATTAAAGTGTGTGACAGTGTCTCAGTGTGTGAGCTGGGCACGTTTACACTGACAAACTCTGAAGGAATTATAGTCGCCTGTCTTGTTTTGAACCACATTCTTTATTATTGTTAATGAAGACACGCCACACTAGAGATAAAATCGATTAAACGCTGTTGGCAATAGCTTAGTGAAATGTTTCATGACTCACTCTTGTAACAAACAGGGATCTTTGTGTAATTAGGATTGAATCTCAACAGAGAACTTGATGCTATCCTTGGCCTTCTCGTATCGATATTGTTAATTGCCTTAATCTTTGTATGACACACGTTTGCAACAATGGGTTACAAGAAGGCTACAAGTTATCAATTAAGGGAAAATAGAACCGAAACCGGTCAGGATATCACAATAATGGCCAGCCGCACGGTGGAATGTTAGGTATGCATTCCCGACTACATGAACCGAAACAGAGGGCGGGACAATATTTCATTTTTATATGTTTTGTTTACGTGGTCAGCGTTAGTCATTCCAAACATTGGTGTGCATTTTGGAAGAAAATAACACTACTATTTTGTATTGCTTCAAAAAATAATAGACAAGAATTTCAATGTATTTTAGGAACATTGTGAAAATGCCACCCCTACACCGGATGGCGGAATGGTTTCTCCCGCCGTAGCAGGGTCTGTCCTGTGTAGGACTGACTGCAAATCAATGAAGCCAGTCAAACAGACAGGGTTGGGCAGTCGAAGTTGGGACAACATACGGATATTTCTATTGACGGATAGTCGAGTAGTACAAGGATGTGTAGGCCTACATAATATGTGTATAATCTTATTTCCGTGTGCTTTAATGGAATAAGGAGGAGATATATGTGGTCAAAACTGCTACTTAAACCGGTCGTTCGATGTTAGTTAGAAATTGATAACTAAGAAAAAAAACTACCTTCTCTATTCGGACTGACGATGATTTTTGCTAATACTGGCAACCCACTGAGGACTCCGTATCGAAAGCAGGTAAATACGCTCTTATTTGCAAAAGCTTAGCCTTCAGACATCACGCACACAAAGCTGACTTCATGGAAGTAGCAAAACAGGTCTCTGAAATAGCTTACTGCCTCTGCCTGTAGTCAAAACTTAAGGACGTTTATACCAATGTCTTAACGATCATATAAAGTTTCTTTAGTTTGTATTTACCATTTAAAAGGGCAGTGTTCTGTGCTGCCTTTCCCTCAGCTGATATGAAATGTTGATGCGTAGATATAATGATAATAGGCTATTTGCTGGTCGACTGTAGTTCAGGTCAAATAGTGTTGGAGATATAATACTGGGTATGGATGTGAAGTTTTATGAGTCATATGTAGTTTAGTATTTTTAATGGTGTGGTGACCAAATGCGGATGGATATTAGGAGAATACCAGCTATTTAGAATCGCGTATTTCATTAAATATTGTGGATTAGAAGAGTGTCAAATACAAAGGAGCTGACCAGAAACAAAATATCACCTAACAGGAGTCAAACACAAGTTTGTAAACAATTCTAATTGCTTTAGAATTGCTTTGCCTAGTTTGCATGATTGTAAATTTTCTTTTTTATTGACCAATACTTAAGTGTAATATATATTGTATGTTCTTAGAATATAGAGTAGACTTTATACTCTCAGTTATATAAAATATCAGTTCAGCTACCCTCTCAAAATAAATATACATGATCTACTTATGAATCCTTACTGCACTCTCAGTAGGCCTGTATAGAAAATGTATGGATAGTGAAATATTGTTCATCCATGCATTCAGTGTGTCCCAGTTACATATAGATTTTTTTTTCTAAATTCCCCTGAGCTGAAAGATTTGAAAGACCATATTGGAGGGCTCTGTACTATTCACAATCATGCTCATGCTGTCATCCTAATAGTGCACACACTTCGAGCCTGTGGCTAGAGCTCCATGGGCGAGGCCTGTTACTGGAAGCCCTGTGTATTTCCAGCTCGGATATGACGGGCTCTGCTGGTCTGGAGCCGGCTGATAAGATGTCGTCTTCTCCCCATCACAGTCTCTCACGGTCCTGCATCTGAATAGTCAGGCAGATGTATGAAAACAAATACGCTTTCAGTCCCCCAGAAAGGGAAGTTGCACTCACATGAAGCCCAGGCTCTGAAAATGGAGGGCTGTTTTTTGAGGGCATTCTCCTCAAAGATTGTCTTTGTCCACATATAGCTGGAGGTAGGAGCACACTTCCTGTTGCCTTCCAGTGGGATGGTGTCTTTCTCTATTTGTGTGTGTGGGTGTGTTTGTGCGTGTTGATGTGTACACGCTTTAATCAGTTACTTGAATACAGATTATGCTTCGCTTCTTATTGTTGGACAGACCTACATGGTAGTTAATTAATGCATTTAATTTTTTTGATCGCAGTGATGACTATTAAGTGCTCAGAGCTGCCTTGTGTTACATTTATCGAAGAGGATCCATCTACAGCTTGACATATTCCTCCAAATGTGTCACAGTAAGGGGAATAAGTGGGACTTGGAAAGTTTACGTACACACGTAGAAGTTTACCTCACTATCTGTGACAGATGGGTATTTCAGAAATGGATTGCATCCTTTCTTTTCTGGATTATTAATGAGACGTTTCAAAATCATAACAAACTGTCTGGTAGTGTCTTTCACCACTGCCAGTTCCCTTGAAGACATGGTAATATGTGACAGTATGACCTCCTTGCTACATACGGGTAGTATTGGAATTTTTTTTCAGGGATTCTCTCATTCTTCTTCTCTAATGGTGAATGCATGCCAATTGATCTATTTCCAGCTTTAAATGTGTGCTTAGTTGACAGACTTATTAAACAGATAATGATAAAGGTTAGATAAATTAAGTAAAGGATTGTGCAACAGATTTCTCCCGCTAATGACCTTATGTAGGCTAGAGTTCATATTCTCTTATCTTGATTTGACACGCATTAATCTCCTTCGGACATTTATATCACCCCTCACAGCCTAAAATGATGTTGCTCAATTGCTTTTTCATCTTTTAAATGACGAGTAGTGATGTTGTATGTATGTATAGCTGTATTTATTATTTGGCAGTTCATTTCAAGAGAACCTATACAGATCATGTTCATAACATGAGCATGAACTGTTGTAACACATTTATGATGCTCAAACAACAGTTGGCTAACAGCTGGAATGCAGCTACATGTCACGTTCTCATATATTCAAAGAATATATCAGGCTTCATTAGTTGTTCATGGAAAATCTTCAATGAAATATAGTGACATGAAGACAGTGAAATTTTCAAAATAAAATCCTCCTGACAAATTGTGACAATATTGCCCCGCCCCCTTGTTTCACCCACTTTTTGTCACTTTTTGTTTCTCTTCCTCTTCTACAGCTCAAGTTCTCATTGGCCTGCAGCTTTTTTTTTTGTAGAAAACAGTGCAATGAGGATATTGATATGTGGTATAAATTATTGTCTTGATCCTCCAGAGATTTATGCCTGTAACACTCTAGTAGTGCAGGATAAACATGGAATACTGGAATGTTGAATTTCAGCTCTGCATTTTCTGCAAGATCTGCATTATTCACCATGCACCATGCAAAATCCCATGTCATGTGGAATTACTTTATTCTGGTTATTCAATGAAGAATCAATATGTTCAGATCCTGAAATATAAGATATAATTGCAGACTTGTGTTGTTTTGCATCTTTTTGAACAAAACCCTTGTCAAAACTGAGAGCTAAAATTTTACACATTAAAGGAAAAGAACATGACTTCAAAACACTTTACATACCACTGTCGCTTTGACATTAAAATGTAACCGAGTCATTTTGAAATCAGAGCATTTCACTTGTGGGGCAAAACTTTGATCAGAATAATGAGGTGATAGCACAGGATTTGTGTTTGTTTTTTTATTTCATTTTGAGTTGGAGCTGTGGTCTGAGAATAGTCTAAGAACCATATGAAACTGTGATATATGAATTTCTTTGCTGGTAATAGCTTCACAAACATCAGCAAAATTCAGCCACTGCTCTGCTGCCGGAAAATAAGGGCTAGTCATGGGCAACTGTGACATGCTTCACATTTTTAGCAGTTATCATCATCCATTTTACTGACTTGAGCCAATTTAAAGTGATTTACCAAGAATAATAAAACGTTTCATGAACGCTCCTGTGACTCTTATTTATTTAGCCACAGCGTTATCGTTTGAGGTTAGTTGTTTATATTACCGACACTACACGCTGAAAGCACAGTGTTGGTTTTGTATTTTAAATTCACATAATATGCCAAATAGAGCAGCTATTTGGCAGAGGGTAGAGAGAGGGAGGACATTGCTCTGAAAACAGCAGGTCAAGTCGGCTTCGCGGGGAAGGCATATGAGGCCGTTGGTTGGTCAGAGGAGAAGATCTCCTGCTTAGGCTTGAGTCCAGACTTCGGTTGCTCAATCCTGTCACCACCTCATGCTTGGGATTCCATCAGCTTCCTGTCTTGTGAATCCACAAAGAGGGTGGGGGGTGGGGGGTGGGTTATAATCAGTGTCAGACGCTAAAGAAGGGGAAGAGTCCTCGAAGGGGAAAGCTCTCAGCAGACCCAAGACATCTGTGTCCTTATAAACATGAGGCACGGCATTGCTCAATCACTAACGGGACTTTTCCTCAGTTGAGAGGGACAACAGCATCTATTGTTAGAAAAGCCCATGTGATCTTGTTGCAATTAGAAAATGAACTGAAACTTAATAGCATGTAAAAATCATATGCCAACATTGTTTCACTGTGTTTTATAACATCTCAGAGCAGTTCTTCTTTATGATATGAAACGATGTGATGTGATATACTATATTTGTCCATGAAGGGAAACTTGGACTCCTTGTGCAGATCCACATTAATACACACAACAGTATAAATTGAGATCTTTTCTTTTTGGCCACACGAGCAATTGCTGTAACTGAAATTGCACAAACCACCCTGACTGTAAAGCTAATCCTAAATTAGAATATTTAGGTCAAACAGCATGGCCTTATACAAGGGATCTGAGTGTTTATGTTGACCTGGGAATGGCTCCGTTCATATGCTCAGGCTCTTAGTGTCACAGTGGTGTCAGAGCTACAGGCCCCCATGGACCCTGATTGTGCTGACTGTTACGCAGTGAAGGAAATGGCTCTGCAGATATGTATCACTGCATTGTGAAACATTAATCCTCATGCTGGACAGACACCCACTTGATACACATGATGGAGTACCCAGATTTCTTTATTTGCATGGAAGACCGTGGATGGTTTAGCTCGGCCGCCCGATTTATGGGCTAAAAGCAGATGGTTCATCCTCTGAGAAATTTCATGCAGAA
Source organism: Holocentrus rufus (assembly GCA_900302615.1). Lineage (NCBI taxonomy): Eukaryota > Metazoa > Chordata > Actinopteri > Holocentriformes > Holocentridae > Holocentrus > Holocentrus rufus. The sequence continues at coordinate 49,755 of OMLF01010815.1, forward strand.
GGGTCAGTTGTCACATTCTGTTACATTTCGCTCAGTAAATATTACATTACAGTTTGTCAGCAAATCGAGAACATGCTGCCGCCGAACAGCAGTGTGTGTATGTTAGATCATACACAGAGTAAGATCCTTTCATCTCATCTCTTATTTTGTCTCTTCCTCTTTTTGCTAATGTGGACGCTACACAGCACACTATTGTTTTGCCTTGACTTGGACTCAACACAATTTTGCATGTTTTCCTCACTTTTCCAGCCACCTGTTGCCCCGTCGTCACACCCCATGGCTCCGCCTAGCCCAAGCACAAACAGCAGCACCAACAATAGCAGCAGCAGCAGCAGTAGCACTGCAGGCTGGGAACAGCTCAGCAAAACAAACCTCTACATCCGGGGCCTGCCCCCTGCAACCACAGACCATGACCTGGTCAAGCTCTGTCAGCCGTGAGTACCACTCTTCCTCTTATCGTTATCTGCTATTGATCAGCCATTGACCGTTGGAGCCAGTTAGTTTCAGAATTTTATAGTAGTCATTTATTGAGATGCAAGGTGCAAAAACAGCATGTAAAAAGTAAAAAAAAAAGTAGCCCAAAGAACTTAAATATGCCGTTATACTAGTTCCACCACATACTTACAGTAGAGGATTGGAAAATTCTGTATTTTTTGTTTTTTAAGCCATCAGATATTGTAAATTGTCATTCAATTATCAAATGAATCACAAAGTTAATCCTTAAGTGCAGTGTTTTCCAAAGGGAGTTTAGAAGTAATCAAATGTTAATGATAAGTAGAGCATTTTGCGCAGGGGAGGATGGTCAGACACCTATAGGGAGGAGGGGGCTTATCTATTTGAGATTATGGCAAATGCAGCAACATTATAGCAGCAGGCAGGGGCATTACATTTTAATATGAAATGAGAAGTGACCTTGATGGCCATGCAAGGACAGAGCAGCGAGGATGGGGTGGCTGACAGTAAGTGGGGCACAGCAGCGGACAGTTCATACATCACTTGTGGGGACAAAGGGGAGATGCTGACAGCGGCGGTCTCATCCACAGCCCTCTTGTGTGCACTGAATGCTTTATATCGGCCAAACAGAAAGACCACCCTGGTGACTTAGAGATCTCATTTACTTTGCCTCTGAGTCTCAGACCCCCTCACACACAAACCCTCCCATCTTCACAATGTGATATTGACTTTGCAGCACGTAGGACCATTCTCCCAAGCTTCCAGCACAGTCTCTGATTGTTTAGAAATGTGTTGCATTTTGAATAAAGTCTCAGCACTGACAGAACACACATCTGGACTTTACTGAGGATTTTGACAGATACAGCACAGGGCAAAAAAAACTGTTTGTTAGATGGTATGAGTTGCACTGTTAGATGTTAGATGCACTTAAGACTAAAAGCCTTTAAGAGTTTTGGATCATAGACAAATTTATCGAGTGGTGTAAAATGTGATAATGACCTCAGCTAACTTCAGGTTTTACTTGAACAGGTGTTTTTCTTCTTCATATTTCAGTTGTGGATTGATTTTTCAAGGGTTTTTGACCACCCAGTTGCAGCTCACATTGCTTGTTTTAATCTACAGAAACATTGTACAATTTTGACTTAAAATATTCTCATAGAAAATGCTGTTTCATAATTTCATCAGAGCTTAAAGCCATAGTGGGACTACATTCCCCATTACCACTGGGTCCCTGCAAAACGAGAGCTTATAGCTGTGCAGAGTAAATCTGCAGGCAGATTTACTTTGCACAGTGATTCTTATTTCTTGTGCAAAGGGATTCTCCCACAGGGTCAAGTGGAAGAACCCTGACGTATGCTAAGCAATGCTTTTATATTTTGCATGTAGATGAGTTTTATGCACAACAATAATATTGTATTTATATAAGCACTGCATTCTGACCATGTCCTACAGTTTTTATGGCACTGCCAGTGCAAAGCTGTCGTCATCTAAGGTTTGAGATTAGAGGTCAGATGAAGGAAAGGTCACAAGTTCATGCTCTTTTACCCTGTGTTGTATTTAACCTAATCCCTGACGAAAATATCCCCCTATCTGACTGCAGAGTACATCCTGGCTTGTATCGCTATTGTCCTTCCTACCCTTAAGCAGAAGCTTTTAAGATGGTTCCACCTGTGTAATTTTTGAGGTGATGACTAATATTGGCCACATCGCAAAAAGGGATGAACACACAGGTCAAATTTGATATTTATAACATAGTCGGTCATTTAGAAAAATACACTATGAAGCATATCATTGAAAGTATGTACATGTACATTATTAAGTCATTGCACAATCCTATTTTTGTTTGTTTATAAGAAATTATCATGTCCACAGCAAGGGTGGACATTCATTATCTGAAGAACAGGTGGTTTAAGACAAATAAAGAAATAAATAACATTGTACTGAATGTACATCATTGAAACCAGTCACATTTAAAGACCACTCATTCATGACTTGCCTATCTTGAATTTAAACCCAGGTTCTGGCCATCATCCCGATATACACAAGATGAGTGGCAGGGCTTTTGACTGAGGCTGGCATCCTGGATGGCCAATTGATTAAGGCGCACACCATGCAACTATGACATCCTGTATTCGAATCTGACTTGAGAGTTTCGTTGCATGCGACCCTGCTCTCTCTCTCTCGTTACTGTGACTGTCAAACAATGCCAAAAGCTCTTTTCAAAATATTTTCACTTTGCATCGCTGTTTTAATTGCATTTTTTTGCATTTAATCTGACAGTGAAATTACCTCCAGAAACTAAAATGCCTGTGAACAAAAGTAAATCAAAAAGATATAGATATTTGATTTTTTTTTTTTTACTTTTTATGTTAGCAGCTTTCTCTAGCTAACTTGAATGGAAAGGAGACTTTTATTTTGCCTTATTAGTGAAACTTTATTGTTGTCTGTGCAAACAGACCAACAAATAAAATGACATACCGGAGTGACTGACAGGACATTGGTCATGAATGGTGTCACCAGGAATCAATAAACAGGCAGGGACTAGTCTCTGGATCCCACAGAGGAACTGGGATGGGAGAGAGGCTGAGAGGAAACATCTAGTGCTGCCTTTCCATCAGAGAAGACATTCGAGCTCTCGAGGTTGGGGCATTGTTTAGGTCACTTGCGGGATAATAAATTGTTAGGGGAAGCTACTAGAATACCAGGGTTTCTCACAGAACTCCATTGAATAACAGTTTTTACTAAACTATGCATTTAAACACACATAATATGTTTTGAATGTTCTGTTTTCGTGGAAATTACAGTTTTCACTTTAAGCTGGTTGTGCCCAGGCGGACATACGGACTTTTGGTATAACCCTTTTGTGGCTTTGCATAACATGACATTAAGCGCAGTGTGAGAATTGAACTGCTGAGAGAATGACAGTCAACTGGGAGTTCAGCTGTGTCCCGTCACAGAGATGAACCTCTTCATGTCCTAGATTAGTGATAGGGTGCGGTAATCCCCATGCCTTCTTTAACCTCTTACTTTCACTCTTCCCATCTCACATCCCTGGATCATGTGCTGCTCGGGCTTGGAGGATGGGGGTAGGGTAGTAGTGCCGGAGTTGCCTGCTTGGCTGAAGCTGACACCACAGTGATTCCTGTGATTGATTAATTTGGACTCACTTAGTAGCAACCCTTCCTTCTCTGTGCTCGTAACCCACTGCAGCGCAGTGTAAGGTCATGCCAGCCTGGAAAAGCAAATGCAGCTGTGGGTCGGTTGTGAATGCGTGCAAACATGAGCATGAACATTCAAATGCATCGTGTGACAAAGAGTGAGCGAGAGAGAGATTGAGAAAGATACAAAGTAAGAGACAGAGAGCGCGGACGTTGCAAGTTATTCCCTTGATTTGAATGTCGCTTCATGCTGTAATTATTAAGCCACAGTCTGTCATGAGTTGCAGAGGTGCCACGTGAGCGTCCGAGTTGGTAAAAATATGCCACACATCAGATCTGTCAGGACGTTTCATAGCTGTACTGTACCTCAGTGTCTAGATGAAGGCCTTCTTGTTATCCAGCGGCGACTTGCACAAAGTCCCATGCCATGTCAGAGCTCAGCGAATCCCCTCATTAATCATCTGTTGCCAGGGCTTATCTCTATACACGGGGCTCCTTTGCTCTTATTGGTCTTGATTGTCTCTATCTCAATGTGCTGCATTGGGTCTTGCAAAGAGAAAGTTGCCATATGCACTGTGGAGGCATTTTCTGTTCATCTGGTTTAAGAAGTGCAGCATGTCTAGGGGTCAGCATGGGATTCATTTGTCAGATCTGGCTGCAGTGCTAGAAAACAAGACGTAACTGGGAAATGTGTTGGCACTCACCAGACACTGTCTGCCTGTAAGTGTAGCAAGTTAGAAGGTGCCACACACATTTTCTTCAGTTGTAATACCATGCATTGCTGTGCCGAATACTTTTGAATATCAATATTTATTTTTTTTTTGTTATCATTGTTTATATCTTTTTATTATATCTGATACAAAGGTTTTGTTTGGCTAAAGGGATAGGCCTGTCTAACTTTACATTCGCTTGGGGGAGATTTTCAACTCCACATGGAAACCACTTCCTGTTTCTCATAGTTTTACAGTGATGTCATAAATTCTTGCACAAGCCTCCCTCTCTTTGTGTCTTCTGTAACTGCCTCTTTCTGGTTCATAATTTGACTAACAATACCTCAATGTTCTCCTCCTCTTCTAGGTATGGCAAAATTGTGTCAACAAAAGCCATCCTGGACAAGACTACAAACAAATGTAAAGGTGTGTAAGACTGTCCTTGTTTCCAGCATACTCCTCACATAGTTAAAATTTCATTTTCTTTTCTTTTCTTCTCATGAAATATACACACAAATCAGGAAGCAGTTGTCAGTCACTACAGAGACAGTGGGCTATGCTGAAAAATGAATGATGTAGCTTGCTGCCGACCTCGGTGCAGTCAGTTTGGCAAAGGCTGTGAAGGAGATCAGCTCTGCTTTGCTTAAGTCATTCAGCAGCTATGCAGTTGTCTCAGAAGGGCCGGGCGAGTCAGGAAACAGACTGACAGGCTGGTAAAAAGCTGCCACACAGCTCATGTTATTTTAAGCCTCAGCCCTTGACTGTTGGTGTGTCACTGCTGTGGGTGGGTCCTGGGAGAAACTGGCAGGTCGCGCGCTCCTCCTCTCTTCGCTGACTGACAGTATTGGCTCCGATCCAGTCCTGGTAGACTGCCCACCTGACTGAAGAGGGACTTACTGATTCTATCTAGCGCTGATGGGATTAAGAGAATGCTTTGTCACTCTCCTCTGGATTATACAGATGCCAGTTAATCGAAGGCTCTCAGTGAAAGGGGACACCGTTAAAGACCTTGTAAATCTCTAAGTGAATTTTAAATAGAACTCAGAGATGGCTTTGGGAATAATCTTGTCTGGCCCTAAAGTTTTTAGAAATCCTCTATATGACTAAATGCAATTTATTTACCCCAGACTACTATTCAGTATTCTATTTCGCTATTACTTCTGCATGTAATAACTAATAGTGCATGATTAATCTCGATAATAAGAGTAGGGTGGCCATTTAAGTTCTAGTACCGATGTGACCCATTCGTCAACTGATACTCTGTGAAAGAATACCAGCACATTCGCCATCAATGAGCTCAAAGAGGTTAAATATAGCAGCCACAGCAGCGGCCAGGGACTATCGGTCCACCCTGTTTGTACCCCCCGAGGACAAAGAGCTGACCTGAGCCATGAACGTCACCACTGCTATCTGCAGCCTCAGCACTTTGCTGCCTCCCCTTACACACACACACAATAACACGCATGCACGTACACATAGTCCCGGTTAGATAGATTTACATACATGCGTGCACATGTAAGTGCATAGCGTGCGTACACACTGAGACTCACCCGAGCCTGATTATAAAAACACACACTGCATCAAAAAATAAACACACACACCACCACCATGTGCCGCAGAGATGCATAGGTCACCTGATACAACACAGTGACCCTGCTATTATTTGTGCTGGCTGTGGTATATTGTCCTATAACTCTGCCCTGCTTGGTCCCTCAGGATATGGCTTTGTGGACTTTGACACCCCCGCCGCAGCCCAGAAAGCTGTAGCTGCCCTGAAGACCACTGGTGTCCAAGCACAGATGGCAAAGGTGAGGATACATTTCAGTCTTAATCCTGATATCACACCCATACAGCTCCCCCAGTTACAGTGTTTCCCCTTCGTGTGGTTGGTAAGGCAACTAAAACCTAATCCTTAAACAGCGGGACAGGAATTGCCTTGACTGCAGTGCATACAAACCCCAGCACTTGGTCTCTAGACCTCAGTGAGACGTCTAGAGACCAGAGAGAGTTGAATCATAAAGGAAGTGTGTTGAAGAAAATCTAAAAGGAGCCTGTGTGTATATGTTTGTGTGTGTGTGTGTGTGTCTACCCCTTTATTTGCTTTTTATTGTACGTGTGATTCACTGTGCTGCTGTGTGTATGTAGTTCTTTGTGTTTGTGTGTATGGCTCGATATATGTGTCTCTCTGCAAGTGTGTGTGTGTGCATATATATCTTTGATGGTTCCCAAAGGCATCCTGTCAGCTGAGAGCTCCCAGCCAGGATTTGGAAGGGTTTCAGGAGTGAATGGCGCCAACAGGCAGACTATGGGGTGTAGAAGCTGGTGTTGCACCGTGCTGACAGCAGGGTGACATGCTGCAGAAGGTATCCACCCTGGGGATGTGCTTCTAAGCCTCCCCTGGCTGCAGCAGCAAACAGTCCTTCTGTCCCCTCCAAAGCACCCTTAATACATCTGGGGCCTCCTAGTATAGAACTGTTTGATTTGAGTCTTTCTAGACCTGGATCCAGCAAATGCACCTCATCCTTCAAACATTTTTAAAGCAACGGGTGGGGGAGGATTCTATAGCATGAATCACATGTAGGTGTTGAACAGTTTCACTTAATCTGCTTTGAGTGCATTGCAGAGTCAAAGTCAAGGAAATGTGCTCTTGTTCTGAGAAACTGCACAACAATCACAGTGCACTGAGACTAGAAATGTTGGAGCTAAAGCAGTTTGTCAGGTTAATTTAGACGACACTTACTCAACCTCGTAACACACTTGACAGATATTTGACTTACAGTGTAGAGTTTTTGTCAAAGACATCATACGGCAGACACTCAAATGAATGGGTTTAAAATGGGACTGTAATAACGTCAGGCTAGATAGTTTACACTCAGACAGCAGAAAAGGGAAGTAAATAATTGTGTGTCGTCATGGTAACGGGAACCAGTAAAGTCAGGGAAATTAGTTCCCATACAGCGCTAAGCAAGAACACTTTGGCCTCAATTCCCTGTCAGGGGATCTGTGTAGCTTCTTGACATGCCTCTGTGCACCCATTTAACTTTTTTAATTAAAATAGAGCTGCTTTAAGGGGCATACCTAAGTTTAATCTTTGCATTGTGTAAGGTAAATGCCATTATAAAGTTGGAGCCTTTCAGTCCAGCTTTATTCTCACAATTTCTGAGGCTTGTTTGGGCTTAATGGACTCTCCAACAAAGGTCCTTGTTCCTGAAAGTGTTTTTTCTATGCCTTGGCACCACTGAATAGGCATTCGCTCATTATTATTTCAAAGGCAGGTGGGTGGGAAATCGGCAGATAAGAGTTTCCTGTCTATTCACTGATGTTATTTCAATGAGTGAATGCCTTGTGCTACTATTTGCACATTAACTGTGTAATATAGGGACAATCCTGCATCTTAAATGGCTTTAAATAAAAATGTTAAACAAGCTGTGTTGCTTTAAATTAGCAGAGAATGGCATCTTATAGTAAGATTGACATTTTTTACCGACTATTACAGTCAGCATCCTTTAGTCATATGGCCAGAGAATCGCATCTTTACAGTAGATCACATCGTTTTGAGAGCAGACTATGCCATATTCTCTCTCTCTGAGACTAGGCAAGCAGTAACTCCCCCTCCATCAGCCGCACCTCTCTTCCTCAGCTCTCCATCTGCAAGCACGCCTGAGTCACATGACAGTTAATGACTGACTGGTTGGCTGGTGACCCCATTCACAGCACAAACAGATGTCTTATCTCGCTGCCAAATTTCTGTCCCTGCATTTTTAAGAGCTGCTGCACATGCACAGGAAAGGATTTTTTTCTCCTTCAAATGTCGCTCAGATGATGATGAAGTCAGTCTTTAAGCAGAAAGGCTATTCTGGGTGACTTATCAATAAAACATGCGGTCATTCACCCTACACTCAAACCCTCTTTAAATAAATCACAACCAGGATTCTTTCTAGAATAGGTGCTATGTGACAACAAAAACTAGGTTACTATTCCTTCTCTATTATGGAATGGAGGTTTTTATTGTGTACAACACACAAAAGAAATAGGCTTCCTGTTATTAACAATTTATCAGATGCCTCTTTGCAGTGACATTTTAGTGGCAGTTAACAGGATGAATGCTTGGCCATGCCATCTACGAGGTAAACTATAAAGGGTAAAGCAGCCTTTTTGCCCTTGGATATAATTTGCACATGTACAGTATGTGAGCATGAGTGTGTGCTTGTGTGCGCATGTTGGAAAATCAAGGAGTGTTAGCAATGGTCTCTTGCTCTCTTCAGAGGTAGTAGAGCCTCCCACAGCCCTGGTGCTGAAATACGTCCCTGCACCCCTCCCTCCATCCTCTCATCTATCTTTCCATCTCTGTCACCTCAGAACCAATCCTTCTGATTGAACACCTTCTCTGGGTGCTGCACCGCAGGCCGGGGGATCGTTTCTTGTCCCCTAATAGTGAGATGTTGATTTTTCTGTCAGCGTATTACTTTAGTAATCCAATCCATCCCTGTAGCTGGCTCTGAATGCAGCAGGACGCTGATGAATATTAATGGTGAGCGGCCGCTCCCCGGGGACCCGTAGCCGTGTCTTATGTTTCTGCTGATGCTATTGAAATACAGGAAGAAATCAGCTGATGTGGGCCTCAAGCAGCCGTGGGCTGCATGCAAATCTCTATTCATCACTATTCATGGTGACCCTTTATTACCTAAAACCCCCAACAGAGACAGACAGGAAGGAGCAGAGACATCATATAGAGCTTAAACTCCATCACTGATGTCCATATTTAATGTGTAGCCGCTGCTAGGGAGAAATTATTTAGAATAATAACAAAGCCATGCTGAAATCTATTATCTTTCCACGCTGCATGTTACTGAAACCAACAGAGGAATTGTGGTATGTTTCTAGGTGTGTTCCAAGCATATCCCAAAGTGTCATTACCAACATTCTGGCTTCCTCTCTGTTTTCTGTCACCATGCAGCAACAAGAGCAAGACCCAACAAACTTGTACATCTCCAACTTGCCGGTGTCGATGGATGAGCTGGAACTAGAGAACATGTTGAAGCACTTCGGCCAAGTCATATCCACACGCATCTTAAGGGACTCAAATGGAGCAAGCAGAGGAGTGGGCTTTGCCAGGTGAGATGTTTACGCAGATTATTCATAATTATTTGTTTACCAGAAACAAATAACATAGAGACAGAGAAGAGACAGGTTTTTAACACTGTCAATTCTACATGTAGCATTTTAACGTAAATAAATTATTTACAACATTAAATTTGAGACATTGTTATAATCACCGGGTCTATACGCAGTTATTTTACATTGCATGCAATCGCGTTAGTTTTTGTGGAAACTGCTGTTGTAGTGCTGAACTACTTTATGGCACAAAAGAGAAATCACTTTACAGCACATAAAAGGAGTTGAGTGCTGTTCTTTCAGTGGAAATGGTAGTAAAATCTTCGTTGTTTCCTGTCATTAGCAGACAGAGGAGCAAGTAAAAGTACTTGCTTGCTCCAGCGAAGAAAAATCACCTGCAACATGTTTATCCTGTTCAGTAAGGCAAAAGAGACAAACAAGTACATGTGAACTGACGTCAGGGACAAGGAGTGGGGACAAGTAGTGACATCTGCTTTACATCACAAAGCAACAGGCTTTTGCTAAATGTAGTATTAATTTTGAGAAATACGAGCAATGACAATACCACTGGTGTGAGAAAGGGCCACCAATCATCTTAATCATGGTCTGATATTGTTTCAAGTGCTATATGTAGCACCTTTGAACATAGTTGCAAAGATTAAAAAACACTGTTGGCCACTGTGGTTTTCACATCATAAAAACTGCAGTTTTCATCGCAGTTCAGTGTGAGGTTAAATGTTTTTGCTGACTTGAAGTGTTTCCGTTGCTCTAAAATAAGTGCATGAAAACCATAGCTTTGTTTTTGAAGACAGGGGAACAGGAGGAGTCAGTGTATGGATAAATGGAAACGCTTTTGAAGAATAGTTTCATAATGACTTGTGTGGTTTAATTATAATGGTAATGTGGGTCCCCTCCAGTCATACTTGCATAACCAGACATTTGACTGAAAAACCTGAAAGGACTGGCCAGGCCCTTGATTCACATAGCAGAAATGTTATCTACATGCATCATAGGAATGTGTGTGTGTGTGTGTGTGTGTGTGTGTGTGCGCGCATGTGCGTGCGTGCACATTTGTGCATGTGCATCGGTGTGTATGTGTGCATGTGCACGTGCACGTGCATGCTCAGCTCTGTGTAGCCCATGTGGTCAAGACCTTGCATGTTGTTTCCTAGCATGTTGCTTCCTGACAGGCTCAGATAAAAGTGCTGTATATTGACCCGCCCATTCAAAATGAAAGGAAGCATTTCTTGGAAAGCACCTACTGTTCTTCTCACCCACAGCATCAAACACTTGCTACTGCTTTTGCATTTTATGTGTCTTTTATGTCTCCAGGATGGAGTCAACTGAGAAATGTGATGCAGTAATTTCTCACTTCAATGGAAAGTTTATCAAGACACCTCCAGGCGTTCCAGGTAAGACACATTTGTTCACATTTATCAATTATTAGCGAAAGCAGCAGTACAGAATTGTTCATTTCTACAGTGATGCTAAAATGATGTGGTTTAGCAATAACCATTTTCTTTTTTTTTTACTAAATTAGCAAGTCAAGTAGCTATGAACGGAGATCATGAGAGGAAATAACATAATTTGGCTTGCTCTGATTATTATGTGTACAATGGTAATGGGTGGAGTTGTATGGGCAGGATGAAGTGGCCAGGCAGCTGATCTCTGCTCCCAGCAGGAGTCTGTGAGTCTGCTGCCTGGTAAAGAGCTCCTATACACTCAGCGCTAAGTGGCAGAGCACAGAGAAAGAAAGAGAGAGAGAGAGCTGCCTTGTGTGGCCTCCACTCCCACTCTAAGCTTTTTAATTGGATTATTAGACTGAAATAGTCTCTGCTGGCCTTGCCTCCTTTAGGAAAGGGAGGGGATTACAGCTCCACAGCTGCCAAATTAGATGTCTATGTTCCCAGGCTGGCGAGTAAATGCCCACTCCCAGGCTTCAGCCCAGCTCAAGGAGTGATTGACTGTGCAGAGAGCACGGCAGACAGCACCACGCATGGACAGTGTTTGTGAAAGAAAAAGAAAGAAAGAAAATAACAAGTCCTCCCTTTCTCACTCTCTCTTGTTTCTCTTTGTCTCTCTTTCTCTCTGTCTATCTCTCTAGCACCCCCTGAGCCCTTGCTGTGCAAGTTTGCTGACGGTGGGCAGAAAAAGAGGCAAAGCCAGAATAAATTTGTACAGAACGGTCGTGCTTGGGCGAGAGATGGCGACACAAGACTGGTAAGTGGGGTCCTCTGCCCACCTCCCATGCCCTCAGGAGGGACGAGGAGTGACTAAAGGGAACTAATCAATTACCGGTTATCAATAATAAAGGTCTTCTATAGTTGACAAACATTCATGTGTATTCAGTGTTTACTTAAAATGTATTCATGTATGGACCTGAAATGCATTGTTGAGCTGACAAACTTTAGATGCACTGAAAGTCTAATAATAGTTATATAAATTGTAATAAAGTGCTAATAATAAACTGGCTTGTATGATGATATGTGTTGGTGATGTGCTGGAGTTGCGTGCTTCAATTTAGTTGCCCAATCTGCTTCTTCCTCTGCCCCAGGCTGGAATGACACTCACATATGACCCCAGCGCAGCTGCTATGCAAAATGGGTAAGCTACAGCAAGAGATGAAACTGTACCCAAGTGACCATTTAATTTAGTTTTACTTAATTTAGTTTTTTTTAATAATATGGTTTATTCTTTGCCTACAGATTTTTCCCATCTCCATACAGTATTACCAACCGGATGATTGCGCAGACGTCCATGTCTCCTTACATCTCTCCAGTCTCAACATACCAGGTTTGAATGCTTCTTACCCACAATTTATTATAGCTTTGATAATGTAACAAGGACTGCAAAACTTTAGAAATGTGTACAATTGGTGTCTCATATCCATTTAAAAGTTGTGTGTATAGTACTTCAGTATAGTAAATTTCTTAATCATATCTCATCACCTGTCAGAAACGCGTCCTTTGGGGTTTTAGAGGTGTTGGTTAACTAACTGGCAAAGGGCGCAGTGGCCTTTCATGCTTGTTGCTGTGCCAATCACAGAGGCATGTGAGCTCTGGAAATAGCACATGCCCTGTGCCAGTGTGTTTACTGAGTCTGTGTGTGATGATCCAGGTGCAGAACCCCTCCTGGGTGCCTCACCAGCCCTACATCATGCAGCACCCGGTAAGAGCAAATTCTCTTTGCTTCATCCTCTCATCATCCTTGTCTCCGATCTCTGTTTTTGATCCACTGAATCTCTAACCCCATTTCTATTTTCCTCTCTTTCTGCAAAACTTCGCCTCTCTTTAAACCAGAATTGAGACATTGTTATGTAAACAGACAGGCACGTTACAGAAGATTAGTACTCATAAACATAAGGTGGGACTGATCATTGAGGATTTAGGGTGCTAAAGGGTTTGTATAGGAATGTAAAACATGCTTGCTTTGGAGATGCTTCATAAAGCTCTGCATTTGATGACAGATGCTGAACATTTTCTAACAGATGGTTTTGAACTGAGAGATAAATGTCCTTTCTTGCTCTGTAAATGAGCCAGCCTTGATTAGAAAATACTGGTAGATACCTCAGGCTGAATAGGGTGAGTTAAGACAACTTGTAAAACGCCTGACACTGTTCATCCTCTGCTGTTGCTATAGGAAGTGAAGTCTTAGACTGCTTAGTTTCTCTCTTTGTCTGCAATCTGATCTTAGAGCATAACCCATGTTGCATGGTCTAGGAAGGGCAATATGAAGACATTTTTCCATTTTAAGCCTGTCAGATATGACCAGATATTCTGCCTTTTAGCTGTTGTGACACTCTATCATCTTAGTTCTCTTTCATATTGATCTTTGAGTAATATTTTCTTTTACAGAACAATATTCCTTAAGTGTCTTTTGAGCCTCCACCCTCTGCATACAGAAACTCTCACCCACTCACACTTGTGTTGCAGGGAGCAGTGATATCGCCCTCTATGGACCCAGCTATGTCACTGCAGGCTACTTCCATGATGGCCCCCCTCACACAGCAGATGAGTCACCTCTCCCTGGGTAGCGCAGGAACGGTAAGAGACCGCTGCATGATGGTGTCACAGTCTGAGTTCACACATTACATAAATGTGGGAATAATTTAGAGCGGGCCTCATGTAATGTAGGTGATAACTAGTAGAATGTATAGATTATGAATATGTTGTGAACACTGAATGGCTGTGATTCAATTTGTCATTCCTTCACTCTGCAGTTTATGCCCGCTAACACAGCTATGCAAGGAGCCTATATCCCCCAGTACGCCCACATGCAGACAACAACTGTTCCTGTGGAGGTTAGTGCAGCAGTCTCACTTCAGCCTGATGCATGTAAATGTGTCTTCATTTAAAACAACCTCTCATTGTTGGCAAAATGGCAGTACCAAAGGATTAGGGTTATCTTACCCTTGTTCTCTTCCAGGAAAATGGTGCACAGTCACAAGTGGATTCATCTGGCGATCACTCCCCATACACCTATCAACAAACCAAGTAGTGCTGAGGTAACATTGGACAACAGCTAAAACAATCATAGCTTCCTCAAATGCAATGGACGCTAAGGATTTTTCACTGTTTTGCACAGGCTCTGCAATTATTTCCTTGTTTATAATACGAATAAGTAAGACTATTTTTGGTATCAGTTCCAGAAGGTGCAAATAAATGATTGATTTCATCAAATGATGCTAATTATATCAAAAAAAAGACAAAAAAGTTTGAAAAAAAGTTTTATTTTGATAATACAAAACGTTTATTTTTTACCAAGGATTGCCACAGAATACAAGAATTTAATGGATCGTGTGACTAGTTGTTCAAAGTGCATGATAGTAATTATGTCTTTTGTTAATACTTTTATGACTTTTTTCTTTTTTTTCCTGAAGATTTATCAGCCAGACATCTTGAAAATGATGTTTTGTGCTTGCTGTGTGAGTGTTGCTATGGTGAAGTGTTCCGTGTTTTTTCTTGTAAAGTGATTTCTCTTAGTGCTCTAGATTGATCTTGCTGTCTGATAAAATTTGCCTTAATAGTTTCCATACAATAGCTGTACAGACCACCACAGAGGCCGGCAATGAGCGCAAAATGTTCAGAGCTCTTGCCTTGTAAATCAGCTATATAGGGCTTTCCTTTATAATTAAATCTGCTGTGTTAGATGTTTTTTGCTTTTCCCCCGAAAACTAATATAATAGAAACTTTAGACAAAAAAAAAATGTTTTGAATGATGACTCTACACCTGATGATTTTATTAGGAGGTAATGTTTATTTAATCAGAGGACCTTACATGTTGGACCTCTGGTTGTTGGAATGTGGTAGAAATTCTGCTGAAAGATCACCTTTTGAATCTTGCCTTTTTGATTACTTGGTGTTGTAGATTAGCTGAAAATGGACTTAGTGGGGTGGGGGGAATGAGACAGGGGACAGCTTGTTTTTTTTTTTTTGTTTGCTATTTTTTGTCTTTTGGGTGATGTTCACTGTCATTTTGACAGGGTGTGTCTTTTTGACTTTTATTTGAAATGCTAACAGGAAAACATGGACTTGTGATTGTGCAAAAACTAATCAAAGCCTTGTATTACAACTGAGGCAAAAGTTCAATGAGTTGGGGGGAAACTGAGATGAATATAAGGACTTTATTGCACCTCGCTCTTTGATAGGAAACACACAAACTTGGCACTTTCAATTGTAGTTTACTTCACCAAAGACTGTGAGCTAGTACACTGAGGAAATAGCATCATTTGTCTCTTTAACCAGGATATAATTGACTCTGCAAGACAGATTGCAGTTTGGAGAATGTGCCTTTTTTGTACATGAACATTCAGTTATCATAGGTATTAGAAAAGTATGGAGACACACAAGCATGAAGGAAGGCTTGGATCCAACAAGTGCCACACTTGGGTCTCATCACTACAGAAAAAGTGGAAAATGCAACATAAAATTGACATTTAGGTAGGAAAGAAGACAGTTTGAAACTATGAAATCACAATGATACAATAGCAGTCCAGTCTGATACGGCATAGCGCAGCAGATCATGTTTTTGCTGTTTGATTATTCTTTGATCATAGCAGATTAAAGCAGGCTTTTTGATTAAGGTGTCTTCCAAGAAGCCTGTGACTCGACCTGGTGGTCGGTCTGACCAGTTATCTACCTCAGAGTTTCCTTTCTCCTCTGTATTAGGCCGGGTTAGCAGGTCCAGCCCGCCCTTCCAGACCAAATGCCACGCTCAGGAGCTGGCCACATACAGCTGTTTCCTTTCAGGTTGTTTTTAATATTTTTTGATTTTCTTCAAACCTATTTTTTTATGATGTATTATCGTAATCATTTTGAGGGCAGTTGTGCATAGAGCATGTTTTTACTCATGTTCAGACATTCAGTTTCATAGTTTCAAAAGAACTGCTGCTTTCATGGCAATAGATTCCAGAGGCTGATCTAAGTTCTTGAAGACCAATGAAAATAAAGCGTTGTGGTATTCACTGGATCTGTGCTCCTAAAACAAACATCTTTGTTGCTTTGTCTAGAGTCCAGGCAGACTTGCAGCAGCATTTCCTCTGTAGTTGGCTAGAGTGTGCAACAAAAGTAAAGGGCCGTTGTGACTATACTTGAGATTTCTGTGTAATGCCTGAGACTGAGAAGTAATACTGTTGAGTCTTGTGAGGTTTATGCTGCTAGTGGTGTCTGAACCAAGTGCCATAGTATCTGGGTCAAGAGTTGGAAAGGTGCATCAAAGAAAAAAAAATGCTCATATAATTAACCACCATGTTGAACAGTCATTAAGTTATATGAAAAAGTAATAATTTATGAAGAGTTTTGTACAGACAGCTTGAGGAAATAAAAGATTTTCATAGAGATATCTATATGAAAGTTAATTTTTTATTTTGTTTTACATGTGCCACACATTTGCCAGTGGTAACTTGTATGTCCAGTTTAAGGAGTCCATCCTCTGTTTTTTCGTTTTGTAGTGTTTGTTAAAGCCAAAGACTTTTTTTTTCAGTAGATTGTTACTTAAGGTTAATTTCTGTTCATTTCTTTGACATTTTTTGAATAAAAACTTCAAAAACTTCCATCTTCCATCTGTGATGAGTCTAGTCTTTGTTGCTGAAGATGTGATTTGCTTTGACATCATCTCTGTATAAGACAATATATCTCTTCTCTCACTTTCTTGTAGTGAATCTCATCAAAACCTATTGTCCAGTCAGTTCTGTTAACCTCCTAATAATAAGGATGAAATTATGCAAACACTATTTTTAACCTGTTTTTCCTCCCATAGTATCTCATTCTACATGGAATTAATTCTTAAGTGGCATAATACATACAGTATGTGCATAGTTTCAATAGGTTTTAATCCATTACATTTGCTATGCAGTCGGAACTTATTCTTTATAACAGTTACAATTATTTGAAGACCTCAAATGGATCATATAATCATGAGGGTAGGTGATTATCACATTGAAACCGAAAACCTACAGCATGGCTACAGCTCCAGAAGGGGGAGACCAAAGCACCATCTGTCAAATTCAACATATTTTGGATAAATGGTCAGGCCTCGGGGGAAAATACATAAATAAAATGAATTTAAAACTTTTGCATTATGAACAATTTTGCTTGACACATCTTGAAAATTATGCTTCATTTATGTTTAGAAAACAAATGAGCAGCAGCAGCACAGGTGACTATTGTGAGCTGGAATTTCCATTTGTTTCCTGTCGGTGATTTGATGGGAAACTGGATCTTTTTCAGCACCATTTTGAGGAGTGCATATCAGTGCTTGATTTATATTTCCACACCTCAAAAGAATATGCATCATTTGTAGGATAAGCTAAACCAAGTGCTCATTAAAAAAAAAAAGAAAGAAAAAGAAATCAAAATTCCTCTACCTGGCCTCCCCTTGGTCTTAGGTTCGTTCTTGCCTTTTTGGTTGCTCTCTGCTTTGACAAAGCAGTTTTCAATGAGAGATATTTTACACAATATTTTTTGGAGACTAATGACTGCTTTTAAGCTCTTGTCCAGCCAGTCTCCCATTGACCGAGGTTCACAGCCACCTCTGGTCTAGTAGACTCCGAAATTGCGTAACTAACAACATCTGTTTACTTCTCAGCAGCTGAGAAAGATCAAGCAGTGATATTGACTGTGTCCTGCCTCACACATAGACCAGTGCAGGGAGCAGGGATTCATTAACCACCCAAAAAAAAAAAAAAAAAATGTAACCAAAGGCTGAAAAGCTCACATTTACTGAAGTGATGCTTTCTAGTGTAACTGTTGTGTCTCTGTACATTACACAATAAACTATAAGAGCTCAAGCTGAAATAATTAAACATGTAATCAAAAGTTGTAATTCCACCAAAGCTATTCCACATTTAATAGCTGGAAGATGATCACAGTCCACTGTATTTACATCTTCAATTATACTGGATTATGACTTAAGATTCTCTCCATACTCACAAAGGAAATAGAGTAGAAATGCACCCTACTCCAGCACTAAGTCCCCGTGGTCCAGACTCTGAGCAAGATTCGAGCTCGTGGCACTGTAGCTAAGACCGTCTGTTGTGTTGGACTAACAGTATGTATATATGACTACAGTTTTCAACCCAGAGGGCGAGGACCAAGTGAGGACTATCAACACTGTCTCATGGTATTGGTGAGAACATGCATGGCCTGAACAGGATGAGTCAGGGTATCAAGGGGGTATAGATG
>OMLF01010815.1:68292-110185 GCA_900302615.1 Holocentrus rufus
TTGCAATTTAATTAGGAAAAATATATAACTTAATTAAATATATGAATACTTTTAAAGTGTTAAGTTTTTAATAAAATACAACCAATGTTTTATTTTATTTATTTCTTTATTTATTGGTTATTATTGTTGTTGTTGGGCATAACATGGACTAACAACAGCATCAGGCAGTACACCTAAAGTCTGATAATGCCCCAATCATTTTCTGGCAATTTAAATAAAAGCTGCCCACTTACAATTCAGTGGACTTTTTCACATGTTTGGCACTAAGCGTCGAGTCGAAAATGAGCCGAGGCTTTGTAGTATGAAACACAAAAGTCCATCATATTCATGGTAAACCACACGCTTCACTCTAGTATCCTGACAAACTCTGCGCTTATAGCACCATCTAGAGGTTTGATGTGGGAAATATTAGAGGACTACATGTTGTGTTTTCATGTTTTGAAGTAAAGAGGAAGCTTTTTCCGCCGTGGCTGACGGTTGTTCTTCAAGGCATGTGCTGAAACTGCTAAGTAAAATAAAATATTTTTAGTGGGATACTGTTTAACTATAGTAAAAATAAGAATATTTAATAATAATTATAGTCATTTATCCGATATGAAACACCACTATCGGAGTATGTGGCTAGAGAAGGCATACTCTCGTTTGTTTTTCAAATGCTACTACAATCGGGGTAAATATCTTTTTGTCAACCAAATGATGTAAAATCCGTGCAGACTAACAAGTTTGGCATACATTTACAATTTTCAGGCCGAAGGCTATTTCACGATCCATTGTGGTGTGGGTGGGATTTCACTCACGTTGCAGCGCTGACACAGACGGAGTTGGAAAAACACTCAGCAAACTAGTTTGGTGCCATAATTTGGATCCGCTGTCATGGAGTCGCTTAAGAAATACATTTCCCCTTCTTCTTTATGCTGTATTGTTGTGTTTTGTATTCATCTGCAGGCATCTTTAGCGGGAGGTAAGTGTGTTGGAAATCAATCTTTGTAGACTATTTTACTGTAGGCGCGGATTTGCTTCCTGTAGGGTAATATCTAGTTAGTAAAACATTGCAGTGTAACTCAGCGCTGTGTAGGCCTGTATGTTATCTCCCGACTTTGCTTGCATGTTAAATTTTGTTTGAAGGGCAGATATCAGTCAAACTCTCCTCGTTTTAGTTCCTGTTGCATGCAGACTGCTCAACTCGTGATCAGCAGCGTTCCCTGCATGTCTAGGGGGCTGATCGACACAGTTATAAATGTCTATATCACTTTAAAGCCAGAGGACACTGTTCAGGAAGAGGCGCACGTATAAGCTCTGGGTTTGCCTATGTTGCGTAAAAGCAAATGAAAAAACATAAGGTCAAACAGCACTGTTTTGCTCCTCTTCTGTGGCGTAGGATACGGTGGATTGCAGGATAGCTATTAGGCTTTAGTCTGCAAACTCACGAAACACTGAGGTATAGCAGAGCACGTGCATTTAATGTCATTTGTCACCAAAACCTTGAAACCCTCTTATATGAACTAATTAGTGAGCGCAAGTGGAGCAGTGATCATGTGATCAGTGTGATAAATGAAACTTTGTTGCACCGTTGAACACAAATTAGGCCAAAAAAAAAAAAAAACAGGGTTCCTCTGGTGTGATTTTCCTTCCAAATAGATTTGTGTAAGTTATTGCTTGATCTTTGTTTTTTTTTCATAAGAATGAATGCAGAAAGATCAACTTTGGTCTTGTTTAGGTTAAGCTTTGTCAGGTGCCACCTTTCCATTGTGGTGGATGCAAACGTTTTGTCTCATCACTATCCTCAGATTGCCCTGCAGATGGACGAACCTGGGTGCCCTTTGGACAGAAATGCTACCACTTTGTCCATGGAGAAGAAGACAAACTCAAACTCTATACCATCGAAAGTGCAAAGAAACTCTGCGAAACCTTTGGTACCTGAATTACTGTGCTTTCAAGTAGTTTATAAAAGAGAAAATCCATTTTAAAATTGGCTATCTTCTCAATATGTGTTTTGATTAAGATTGTACATACTCTGTTTTTTCCAGAACTTGTGACCGTCCAGAGTGCTGAGGAGAATGACTTCATCATCAAGTATAGCCCAGAGGTGTGGAAAGGAAACACTAACGTGTGGCTGGGCATGTATTTTGACACCGACAGTAAGTGCCATGTGATGGGGGGATTGTGAAAAGGTACAAAGATAGAATTAATACAAATGCAAAAGGGAAATGACAGACATCTTTTTTTATTTACATTGCGTGATTGTGATCAGTTAGCTCGCACATAGACAACCCTACAGGATTTTTGTTCAGATGTTTATGAAAATCAAGATATTTCTGGTTTCAAAGTTTAGTAAACCCATTATTCCCCTGATTGTACTCTTATATGTAATGTTCAACAATCATTTGTCTCTTTGGTGAGACTTTTATACAGCAAGTTCCTCTTTGAAACTCCCTAACTTTAGGAAATCCTGTTTTTATGAAACGCTTCATAGGAGGCAGAACGGGAAGCTAGAATAACACAAAAGTAACAGCCAATCAAAACCATGTTTCACTTTGATGTGTAAAACTTGGTTTGATGTCAAAGAGAAAAAGTGGACACCATGATTTTCTTTGAACAAGGCTATTTTGTCTGTAATCACCATAGTTCTTTGCGGTCTTTGAGAAAGCAGTAAGAAGAACAAAGGCGAGACAAAAGGGAAGCACAATAATTCTACCATTACATTGGTTCACTGATACTAACTGGGTACAGACTTAGTATCTTGGCTTCATCTGGTGTCTCAGTGATTGGTATGTCTTTTCAGGTGATGACCTGAAGTGGCTCGGTGAGGAAACTGTAACCTTCACAAACTGGGAGAACAACCCGACTCCAGCAGATCTTGCGCCCATAGATACATGTGTGGCACTGCACAGCATCTCGGGAAGGTGGGAGAATGTCAGCTGTCTGGATGGCAAGGAGAACGGGGTGATCTGTGAGACCGCGCAGAGTAAGTCCTCGTCTTTTAGTTCATGATTTATGTGTCATGAAAATGTGCAGGGACGTCATTTTCTTGGGCCTGTTAATTTGCTGCAGTATCACTTAAAGAATTTCTCAGAAAGGCTGATCCATGAGTATTTATGAAGGATGGGAATTTGTATGAAGCCAGTCGGTTTTTTGTTTTAACTATACTTCACATACATGTTTTGCTTTTCAGAGGCAGCAGGGGAAGGCAAGCAGAGTAAGTAGACCCCTGAGCTTTTGTTTGCCATTCTTTTTACTTATTCCTTGGTGGGCTTGTGTATATAGTCGTGACCTTCCTTGCATTGTTATTTGTCCTTCTCAGAACCTAGTCCACTGTTGTCTGCCTTAGTCATTCTGGCTGTGGTCGCTATCATGGGAATCTCAGCAGTCATTTGGTTCCTGCACCAGAAGCACAATCTTGGCTCCACGATCTTCACCGCGTTCGAGTACCACCCTCCGTTCCGGGCCCCGGCTGCAGATCAGTCCTGCCTGGTGATGGCTGAAGAGACTGACATCTCAGCATAGGAAGTCCGTTTCTCAGTTCAAAAACCGGGAGCATCACGTTTTCCTCATTGGCTACATCACATGCAAGGAGAGTTCCTACCTTAACCCAGTTAATGAACTAATTTTGAGTTAACACATGTAAATGCCAGAACTCTGTTAGAATAACCAGGTAAACTTTTAATCTGATTATGAGAAAACCAATGGCTGGCTTACTATGATTTTAAGTTTGTTACTGTGGCGTGTAAAAATCGTACTCCTTTGACTTTTACGTTTTGCGATGTGCACCAGCTCAGACTCGCCATCTGTAAATTTCTAGAGTGTGTTCATTTCCAGCAGCAGCTATAGCCTGGAGTTCTTGTCACCTGTGATTGGTTGTAGTAAAAGGGATATTTACCTATAACATCAGGTTATTTGTTGGGAGTATAGAGATTGCACAGCTTACTACTGGGATCATGATTTCTTTCACATTCACTATAAGTAACTTACTGTTGGGTGAAAGTGAGGGATTACTGTTTTTTTTGGGGGGGCAGACAGGGAAATTTTGTTAAATGATTTATTCATTGAAACAGAAATTCTCAAAGGCACATGTAAATAGTTTAATCTAAATAAGACCTTAAGCCAGTCTTATGGTTGTATTGTCCAGAGACGCTAATTTTGTTTGTATGGAAAGCCATCCCATGTGTTGACCAGTTACTCTACACTCTATCCTGTCTGAATAGGCTTCAGCAGTTTGGGTCAGTATGCTGTTTTGTTATGAAGAGGTGTGAGATTAACAAAAACTGTTAATAGTAGAGCCTGTGCCTCTTAAAAGAAGTGCCACGATGGTAAAACCGTCCTGTTTCTTTCTAGCATATTTCCGAGATGGTAGCTGTGATTAGCATCAATCAAGAATGCCTTTTCAAATACACAATTCTTGTTACATTTTTAAGTGGTTAAGACACAATTGTAATGTAAGTATTCTCTCAGATCCCCATGAAATACAAGTTTAGCATTGACAGTTGAGTATTTGTGTGTGTTGAATATAGCAAACATGGGATGGATGTATAGTAGAATGATCAGAGATCTATTCCATTGATGAACTGTCCCTTTTGTTACTGTTTGACAACTTCAGCAGCATGAAAGTGTTATGCAATGTGCACTGTGCAATATCAGACACGTTTGGTTGGATCTGAGCCCTTGTTTGTGTTTTTTCCACAATAAAGTATGTTTGATTATAATAAGGGCTCGTCTTTGCCTGTTTTAAAGTGAGCTGAATGACTAGGTGTCACTAACCCCAGTGACCTAACAGTCAGTAAGTGGAGATTTGTGCTGAGTGTAACACATAACCTTACAACCTTGTGTTCTGCAGAAACGTTGTGAAATCGGAAGTAGAGGAAAAAGGAATGACCACATCAGCCTTTTCTGCCCATTCTGCGTGATTCTTATAGAACATCGCTGCTAAATATATATCTGTCAATGCATAATTGAATAGAAAAAGATGAATTGGGACACCAAAATTGAGGGTAGAGTCTAATTAGTCCTGCGAGGATATCTAAATCACTGTCATCTCAAGGAATGAAAAGTGTCATTTCCTCTCAATGTCTACCTGGATTGCCTGTATTGACTTCTGGGCATGGGTCAAGATGAAATAAAGGTAGTAAGCACCAGAGGAGATCTATTTTTTCATTCATGCAGATCCCTTTTTCAATCACTAGAAATCCGGGGGGTCTGTTTCTGTTGACAAACTTAGAAATCTTGGCTGTAGATGCCTCTTTTGGTTGAAGACACCTTCAGTAACACCCCACAGTATTGCTGTACTTTCTTAAGATGCTTTTGAAAAGGTGAATTATGTATCAACTGACATTTTTCTTCAGTCAGTACTGAACTGTCAAATGCATTTGCGCACCCAAGATTCATTAAAGTGGGCACACTAATAGAACAGTGAATAATCTGCATTTTCAAGCATGCCTGGTAATTCATAGATTTGGCCACTAGATGGGACAGTGGAACACATTTCTATCTGAAGTATTTGGGTCCTTGCCTTTGCAGGAAAGGAACCGTTCTTCACAAGTAAAGTACAGAAAGGTGGAAGATGATTAGTTTAATAAAAATTTTGAATGATTTGTTAATGCGCTTGGACAGTTCAAGTTGTGTGAGTTAATTATTTAAGAATTTCTGCTAAATTGTGTGCTTCTTTAGTCTTTTGGCGAAAAATAAAGTCCACAGATAAATCCATCCATTTGAACATGCAAAGCAAGGCAAGCACTTGTGTCAAATGATAATCAAGATTCAGTGAAATTGAAGAAAGCTTATTTGATCATCCAGGTAAAAGTCCTCTTCATTGCGACAGGATCTCATGTATCCAGTTATAAAGGTCCAGAGAGCACAGAAGTTGAGGTGTAGATTGGATTTTTTTTTTCATCTTGGACTACTGCCTCACATTCAATTTATTGTTTAAATTTTCCTCTTTCTTTTTGCCCAGGGCTTAGTACATTAGAATATAACAATGCCACTTGGAATAAGCAGAGCTTAGAAATGGCTTACTTGCCTGGATTTCAGCAGATGTGCAATTACAGAGGAATGCTTTGAGACATATCTACTTGTTAAACTCAACTT
The DNA here is from genome assembly GCA_900302615.1 of Holocentrus rufus. NCBI lineage: Eukaryota > Metazoa > Chordata > Actinopteri > Holocentriformes > Holocentridae > Holocentrus > Holocentrus rufus. Next base: position 74,371 of record OMLF01010815.1, read on the forward strand.
CACTAGTTTTCCCAAGACCCAATGGTCTGATTCACCCTCTTTGCTTTGGACAAGGCAGTCATGAATATGCAACAAAGCATAATTTATTAGCTGGGAATACAATAGCAGCTTGCTGTGAAAGCACTCATCTGTGAATGGAACCTTGAACGATGCATTTAAAATGCTTGGTGAGTGATTTTAAAAGTTCCCCTCTTCCCCCAAGAGCTTACAAGGGCCGCGTGAATATGAGCGGAACACAGGCTACACAAAGATTTGTTTGACTATTTATTTATTTATTTTGTAATACTACAAACAAGCATTTACCTCCTATATCACCAGTAAAACACATGAAAAAACGGAATTTGCATCATTTTCTTATGATCTGCTTCAGTAATGAGAAAAAAAGATTTCCATGCAACAAAAGGTTTTCTTCCATTTAAATTTGTTTTCCTGCGCAGAGGTAATTATCATAATTAATTGTAGCATTAATATAGGTGGGAAAAGCCTCATTTGATGTTTTTGGAAATAATGGGATTCACTCAGATTCATAATGACCTTTTGAGGCATGCCTGTTTATTTCTCAAAACACATCTCGGCTTAAGTATTTTATCGACTGTTTCTGTTTCTTTCCCCAAACCGCCTTGCAGTTTTACTGTAAGGTGCATAGTTTAGCATCACAGAGGGGCTGTTGTCTTATGATTATGGCTGTAATGGCCTATTTTTGCTCAAATAACAGCAAATGAATTTTATTCACACATCTGCCATGCCACTGCCTGGAGGAGGAAGGGGTCTGCGCTGACCTGAAATGACTAATTAAAATGGACAGTGGTGTGCATGAATAAGATATGACGTGGAGTGACAGTTGGAATGAAAATGAGAGCCACGATGGATCACGAGACATCAGTTCATCAAGCCTGTGAATTATTATGTATGGCTGAACAAAAGATGCAGCTCGCTAAAAAATATGCCAACAACCAAACCTCAACCCCAAGTCTAGTAATCGCTCACCAAGTCTTGAATAGTGTAGAGGCCTTGCATGAGTCACCGTACACTTTTGGTGTTGATTAATACAATAGGAACAGTAGATGTGTCCAATCTGAAATACCATACATATAACTGTTGTCTAACTGTAAGGCAATGCTGTCATCTAAACCAACATTTTCTTGGTTTTCTGTTTTTCCCACAATTCTCTGTTTCTTTTAACTCAGGCCTCCATTAGATATCAGTCCTTTCTGCTCTTGCTCATCCACTATTCATCCTTCGTGCCTTTTCAGAGGTAGGTGTCTGTGGACAGAAGTGTGGAGCATCTGTTTCTCATGTTCTGGAGGTCTCATGTTTCCCTCCCATTCACTGTCCTGGAACATGCTCCAATTAGCAGAGGAAAAACAAAGGCCACTATTTAGATGACTGCTCCCTGAATGGCCATTCTAAATTTAGTTAGTCAAGACCCCTCTTTGTATAACGGCAAGAAACCCTTTCCTTAAAATGAGCAGAATGACTGGCTATGGCACAGTCATCTCGACACTTCCCCTATAAAGTACAAAACTTGATGATGTTTTATTATGTGTGTTTAAAATGAATGATTAAATCTGACTTTTTCACAAAAGTAATGTAAAGAGTGTCAACTCTTTATTTGGATTTAGTGCAAGGAAAAAAACAACAACATGTAATTGCTTTGTTGGATTCTATTAAACTGTCAGATCTGACCTCATTAAGCAATCTTTCATAGGTGGGTCTGCACTCAACCTGTGCAGTTACTTTTTTTCTTTTTTTCAGTCCTTCCTCGTGGTGTTTAATCATTGGACTAGTTAGTAATCTTTATTTAGCCTTTCATGTGCATACATTGGGAAAATGCTATTGTAATGGTAAATTTTGTCAAGTCTTAAAAAGAGCTTAAAAAGAGACCAGATACTTGAAGATACTTTGCATAATAGTGTGAATGGGCATGCAATTTGGAATATCTGACAATGGCATGGATAATTAATGTATGTTTTTCTCTTGCATGTTTCTGGCAACTGGTCAACACACAAGTGATGTAAGCCCTGTATCAGAGCCTGTAGCTGAATAAAACCTGGATGTTCCAAACACACAGACACACACATGCGGGAGAAGAAAAAAAACCTGTGTATCCATCTACCTTTTTTTTTTTAGTTTGGAGACAATGTGCCATTTTCTAAATCAAATGCAAGTGCAATGCTGGAAGGCTTGTGTTTTAATGGGATCAGAGCACTGTGTGCTGAGATGATTAAAATCTGTATTCTTTAAATGTGTCAGGCAAAAATCAATGACGGTGAGCCCAACTCCTGTGCCTTATGGGTATCCTGGGCTTTCTGTGGACTGATAGAAAAATAATAATTAAAACAAAATCACCATCTTAATTTGTTTTCCATTTGGTTTCCTGAGAGATCATCTTTGCTGTGTCTTTGGTATCTCATTATACTTTCTAATCAAGACTCTTTAAAAATCCCTTTAAAGGGGACAGGCTGTTTGCCCTTCCCCCAGCATGCAGCATGCATTGCAGCCATTGGACTGCCACTTATTATGTTACAAATGACCAAGGTAAGGTTGACATTTTGATTGTTGTGCAAAGCCCTGGCCATGAAAGGCTTTCACAGTGATGCAACTCTGATCTATTTCATTACTCACTCTCCCTAATGAAGAATCTCCAATACAATTAAAAACCTAGGTATCCCATGGCTGGGCTGACAAAATCATCAAATCATTTATTCCTCTCTCACCACATCCGTTCATCCAGCGGGTATGTGTTTAACCCAGGCCAGCCAGCGGCTCCTCTGACTGCAGTGTCTGAATTGAAGAATAAGTGAGGAGAAAAATCAATGAGCACAAGGGATGATGAACAAGCAAATAGAACTGTTTTAAATTACAAATGCTGAATAAGGATTTTTCTCCACATCTTTAATTCAAGCGTGTCTTTGTGTCTTAATTACTGTATCCAATTACCTCGACTTCATGTACAATTTGTTTTGGCAAAAGGTGCAGTCCTGAATTAAAACCCACTCTGTCCCCTGAACACTGAGACAGCTGCTGTCTCTTTCTCTTTAGTAAGAATTATACTGCATCTTTAAAAGACAACTGGGAGCAAGACGAATAATTGCAAGTGACATGTTGTTCCATCTGTCCAGAAATAAAAGTACATGCTGAAATGCCTTTGTTTCCTTTGATGCTCATATCAAAGATGAACTTTTCCCCCATTCTACAGCTTTTGACCCTTTACAAAGTTATATATCTTTTGCAGATATTTATATATGCTGGATCTACAGCAAACAGTGTCTACATCAGTGATACCTTTTAGTGTCACATTGTGTCCAGTATACTGTGTTTGGGATGCTTGTTGGCTGTAATGTGATGCACCCGTTGTCTAAACCCGGACTGGGTCACAAGGTCTCAGTTTAGTTGCTGATTCTCTGCTTGCTTGTGTTTAAAAAAAAAAAAAAAAAGGAGGCACAGATGGCAGTCTCCTAGCCCAGATAGAGTCAGTTTATTGAATGAAGAAGAGGTCTTGATTAGCCCACTTGTATGACCTGAGCCATCTAAATTAATAGGCGATTTAAAGTTTATGTATCTAGTACAGCTTTTGATCCCTCTTCTTTATTGCTCCCGTCCAAGTATAAGAAAAGTGAGCATCTATTCCCTTTGTCAAATTAGACATACATATTTTTGCTGTACCACTTGCAAACTGTAGCCTATCCTATTATGTCACTGTCATGGTGACCTATTGTAGTTGCCCTCTTTGCTCATCATTTACATAACAAGTAATGCCAGTAAAATTATGCTTCAACCAAATACAATGCAGTGTCTAAAAACTGATGTTCCTCATACCCTGATATTTTGAAAGTGAACATAAGTATCACTAATAATTATTCTCGCTCATTACTGGCTTAATTAGTCAAATTTATCTCTTAATTGGTTTTAACCCACGCCTAAAAAAATCTTGCAAACACATATTTAGCTGGATCCAAGTCTGTGTTTTCACCCGCCTATAATACCAGGGATCGAATGAAAGGTAAATCCACTTAAAACTGAGTTTAACCACAATTTTGAAATTGTTTATTCACCCCCAATGTACATATTAATGATATGAATTAATAGCGAAATAATAGTAGCCTAATTGAGCAGAATTTGGCTGACGTAGTTATTAAATCGTTAACCAATACCATTTTAGGAATGCATGTAATTACAGAATTTATTCAGGTTTATTTTATGTTTATTCATTTAATTTTTCATTGGGGGTTGTCTTCCTTTTCGGCGGTCAGCAAACGGACATGTAGTTTTCCCATCTTTTTGCTATCAGTTTGCCCACTGATCATGCCTCTATGTTTGTGCACTTGCTGACAGATTCGGTATCCTGCAGTTTTGAGAACAAAAGTTTGTATTGTAGAAGCCTATAGCTGACGTCACTTGTCTTGAGTTCCTTGGAGTGAAGCTTGAGGAGAGTCTCTTCCATCTGCTGTTAGAGACCAACTGACTACACACTCAGTCACACTCTCACCCTGACTCAATTACGGACCAATTGTCTCTTCATCTCCTGCCACCGTACTCAAACAGCGCAAAATTTGGAAGTAAATGAATGCTGGTATTTTTCATTTTAAACTCTAGTGGAATACGCCGATTGTCGACGATAAGGTGAGTTTTATTGCCAGCATTTTGCCGCGAGGAAGTTTGCTAGCTATGATCCACAACGTCCAGTTTTGTCATTTCACTGATTCTGTCAATTGGCTAACAGCTAAGCTAACGTTAGTTTGTTAGCCAGTAGCGGTAGCATCCCCCTCGACACTTACCACATTGTAGCGTTATCTGTTCATTGAGTTCAGCACGGTGACACAAAATGGTAATTTGTATGACACATTTACAAATTATGCCGTTGTACACTTTATGAAGAAATTTAACAAGTCTAGCCTTGTTACATGGTAACTTAGTGACAAGGCATGAGCGTTCTGTCACTGGAGTTGAGTAACTAACGTTAACGTTAAACACCGGCACTTGGGAGCCAGGCAGTGCTGTTCGTTCATTCTTTTCATTTACGTACCTTGCAGCACGGATCTTGTCTTTGTAGCAAGCTGGTCCACTTTGCGGATTCACTGTTCACTCGGAAACACTAGTGTATATTTATTGCAAAGCTTACCTAACTAAATAAATGAATTAGCTTGTCCAAATATCAAGCTTGTCAGCTCTCAGAACGCTGCTTACAGTGCGATATCAAATCAAAAGTAGTGTCTTGCTGCCTGTGCGTGCCATGGAGTTTTTGATAACGTGAAATAATGCAATAAATTAACATAAAAGTCAAGGTCTCTCGTGTGTATTTTGGATTCTTCAACTTAAACATTTATAGATTTGCTAGTGGTATCAGGGTATCAAACGGGCAGTCTGCCGGGTCGAGTCTCCCCCTAAATCTGCTCTTTTTGTTGCTTCCTCATAAAGGAGAGCGCAGCTAATGCTGCAGCTGCGGTCTGGGTCGAAATTTACCCTTTGTGTTTATGACAATATCCTCCATTTTTCTGCTTTCCTATAGCTTAACAACAAGCCATTCGCCATTTTGGGGTATTTAAATTGCCACCGTCCATTTAAAAGATGTTTTTATGTCATAAAGTTATGAAACTTTCGAGCGGAAAAGATAAGAAGATACTACTTGGTTTTATATTGAGCTGCAATTGTGAAGAATGTCTTGCTTTAACCCTTCACACTGTTCAAGATTTCATCACACGTGAGAGTTTGGAGTGCTTTTTTTTGTTTTTGTTTTTTCTGAGTTTGTTGTTAGCGCATGAGATTTCAAAACTACTTTAATTGGACATTTATAAAAATCGCAAATCCCACAAATACTCCTTTTCCCCCTTTCTTTCTCATTAAGGTGAAATGTATTATGTTGTCTTAGTCCTCATACATTTTTACATAATGTAGCCTTTTGTGACTCTTGTCAAAATCTGGACAACAGAAGCACAAACCAACTTTTTAGTCAGAAATTACAGCAGTTTCGGGAAAGCACTGGATATGAATATATCGTATGGTAAAGTCGTGTCACTCTCCAGTACTTTTAATGCTTGGCACTTTTGCCTTGCTCTGGGTCTGCAAAAGCCAAGCTACATTGTAGGCTATCTGAATACCCTCTACCTCTTGCTGTCACTTCCTAGACTTGACACCTGTTTCAGTTTGCTGGATACAAGGAAATCAGTGGCAGCACACATGCACATACACAGACACACAAGGTACACTGCCAGAGACTGCAGAATACTTAGATTGTCTATGATTTAAGTATTAAATAAGAGCAGCAACTTGTTTGTGCAACATTAAGAGCAATCTACTCAATGCTACCAACTATTTCTTCTTAAATTAAAAAACAAAACAAAACATGCTTTAGAAGATTAACGGAAAGTTAACCTGAGGAAGTATTATCTCTTTCAGGCTTGGCTAAAATGGCATCAGTCTACAATACACAGCACTTTCTCCCACACAGTATTGTTTAGTGCACAGCAATTTGCAAATAAATCGGCCTATATACTGAGTGCATGTTTTGCTGGGTAAAAAAAAAAAAAATCACATGCCAGATTTTGTTTATATTTGAAGGCCTTTGTTTTGTTTGCACTAGAGTGGAATTGATTTGTCTTTGCAGATATAATTGATAGTAATGAACTAGTGTGAGTGTTTTCCACACACAATCTAAATGAAATGGCAGTAAACATTATTCCTGTTAAGGTCCATCATTTAAATGGCTTCAGTAGCCAAGGAAGTAAGATAAATCAGATTACAGCCTTGATGTGTTATGCATGCATTCAGTAACTGCCAATGAATCAAAACACAGCTAGAAGGTCACTAAATTTGCCTCATATTTATTCAGAGCACATGTCCTTGAAAACCTCTGCAGAGTGAACAATATTGAAGAGCTAGGCTACATATCACAGCCTTCTGATATGAGCTTTTAAGTCTGAGGAAAAAAAGTCAGCAACATGGCATTTGAAAGTTTGTAGTTTCGCAGGGTATTGTTCTTCAAGGATGGAGAGTCTCCAATGTAGCTCATGGTTACTAAATTGCTTGAAACAGCACTTTTAAATGTTAGCAGCCCCAGCGGAAAAATTAACGCAGTTTATATTCACCTCAATCATTATTTTCAGACATTGATCCACATCATTTCAGACAAGTTTTTGCAAGATTTGTAATAAGTTACTACTTAGCCTATTATCAGTAGTACTATTTTACCAATAACAACTTGTGGATGCATTGCACAGTTTTATAAAACATTTTTTCACCTGGCCACAAGATACCACAAACAGTAGGCTTGTTCTTTTCATTACACCATGTGGCATGGCATATCCACTGACTGTGTTCAGACTTGAGATCAAGGGCTTGGCTCAGTGGTCTAATATTTCACTTTGCAAAGGCTACTGGGGTTAAGTGAGGCTGTGTTAGGGTTAACCAGATTTGTATTTTTCATTTTCTTTTGCTGAATTGGTCACAGTGCTTGCCATTATGACTGGGATTTCATTAAACATGTCTCGGGTGTCAGATTCCTTACTTTCTTAGCCCCTCTTAACATGCTTTTGTGGGATATTAAAGGGTCCCTTTTTTTCTTCCTTTGGACATATTGAAAGGACGAATAAGACCCCTCTGTAAATATGGATGCTATTCTAATTGAGTACTGGTAATAATTGTGTTTTCACCCATTTTCCCCCTTTGTCTTCCATTCTTACCCTTTTCCACAAGCTTGCACTCATTAATCAAAGATGCTGGACTCCTGCTGAGGGCTGAACAGGTTCATCAAATTGGCAGCCAGTTCACTGTAAAGAAGGGTGCAGAGGCTCTTAACACAAGCATAAATAAATCTAAGGTCTTTGTATGCAAGCCCTGCAGGTTAATACTGTATAATTCAATGTCCCTGCTTTGTCTTTTATGATTGATGTTTTTAAACATTTAAGGCTTGACGGGAGTCCCTTTGTAGGTCAGGGTTGACACTTTCTGATTGGGTGAGCTTGGGGGAGAGGTACTAGGGAGGTGGATTATTAGGAATATGTCAGGGAGATTACTCTTTTTCACTCATCTTCCTCCTGGTCTATTTTCTCTCCGCCTGGAGATCTTTGTCATAATGCTTTAGCTGGACCAGGGATGCTTCAGAGATTGAAGTGTCCCTGCTGTGTTAATGGGGCTGATGTTTGAAATGTTAGTGGTCTGGCCTATTTGTTTGGCTCTTTAGTATTTATTTGCATCCTTAGCTGGAATTGCATTCCAGCGGAGATTGGCTGAATAGACTCCAAATTCATAATTCAGTGCCAGGTGGTTGCAGGAGCAATACAGACTTTCAGTGGCTATTGTAAACCATTCCACTCACACACCAAGATTGTGCCTCAGCAGCCCCCTTTTTTTATTGATCCTTCTGCATTTAAAATCTGGTCACTGCTGCCACAAACACTTCCCATTTTAGCTGTGCTAGGCATGCTGCTGCAGCAACATTTTTAAATATTTAATTTTTACTCAACATTGTGTAGCCTGATAAGGGACTGGTTGAGAAGTGAAGGAATCCATCCCTAAAAGTGTTTGGGTCAGCATAGGCCAAAATCTTAGTGTCTTGCATTGTTAATTGACTCGGCTCATCCCTCATCTCTAGACTGAGACAGAGGCGGTGGGCTCGCCTCTTAGCATAATTGTATTGAAGACTGATGTGACTAATGGAACTCCCCCTCTGCCTTACCTCCCACCCCAACTTTCTCGCATGTTCATATTTTGAAGAAACATCTTGTTAAAGGTACAAAGGTAAGAAGTCACAGATGTGCTGTAAGACTGAAAGGGTGTGCCAGCCACTGTAAACAAACTTCTTTTTATTGGATTAATGCTCCCAAGTGCTGGACCATGTTTTTGCTGAGTGCTTTGAAAGGAGGATGCACAGCCTGGTCAGAGTGGATTATCAGTGAAATAATCTGTATCAGTACAGAGTTACCTCACAACATGATGTAGCCTAGGCACGCCTGCTGTAGGATTATGTATTATTATAGATTTTGTTGATCAAAAAGAGAGAGGCTGTTTATGGGTTTGAGGAGTCATTTCACTACATCTTTCAACACGCTGGTTACTGGTGAATTTAAATTTGTGTGTGTGTGTGTGTGGGTGATGGTGGTGGGGGGGTAATGCTGATATTGTTTTTTCAAGATCCAATTCTGGACTCAGGTCTAGGCTGTCTGTTAGAGATGAATGGGTGATGTTAGTGAATCATGTGAAGGTGTTAAGGTGCTGAAGGCCTCAGTTCTGACAGACAAAATGTTCATTCTGACCTCGCTAGGCAGGGGTGTAACTCTGTAATCTAACACAGCTCTCAAGGAAACGATGAAGAAGGAAACCTGCTATTAGGACATAGGTTACTGTTATTTATTACTTACCACTTTGCACAGGGCTTTCTCTTCTCTGCAGGCCCATGTCATTGTCTGTTCTTTATGATGATGGCATGGAAAAGATGGCTAAGTAACACGAGGAGGCTCAGCTGTGCAGTGGTTCAAAGAGTTACAGGAAAAGACCTTTATTTGAGACTGGAGAGTGACCTTTTTACTCTCAGTGCTGGATGAAACATTCAAGTACAAAAGAAAGTAATCTCTCCTTTCCACTGATACCCACACTACAAAACGACACAGACGGAGCTACAGGATGAGTTGCTTGTAGATGACATACAAAAAAAAAAGTGCATCCGCTGCTGCTGCTACTGATTTGAGTGCATTTGTGTGTGGATGCAAGCCTCTCTCTTCAGCTATGGCAAAAAAAAAAATCCTCTGTGAGAGCTCCCATGTGTAATCTTAATATTTATAGCTGATTTAGAAAGCATACAGCGAGAGGGTAACAACATCTTTTCATGAGACAACACATCCTCCTGTTTTCACACGTTTTCATCAGTTGGCTTTTTCACTTGGGAGGGGACAGAGCAGATAAAACAGGCCGATCTGTGAATTTCACTCTGAACTTACATTCTGCAAGGGAATTTTCATGTTCTTTGTGCTGTTGTGGCCAGAGAATGCATATTATTTGAATCTATGAAGTAAAAATTGATCATCAGACAACTTGAGTTCTGAAGACCTGTGGCTGGGTCAGTGATGTAGAAGAAATATTTCCTAAAATGAATAACAAATAACTGTAGTTATCATGCAGTCTAAATAGCCTTCTTATATTTTTTGTTGAGGCCTCAAAGAGTTTATTGCTGAGCAGTTAGTAAATAAAACAGCGGCGTCCAATAAATTCAGTGTAGGCAACATCAAGTTAAGTCAGTTCCACTGAGGTATTCATTTCATACTAGATTACTTTATAAAGATGGCTGTGAGGGACCTTTTAATCCAGAGAAATGCTCTTCATGACGGTGATTGTCTCGAAAAATCTGATCATTCTGCACAGCTACTAAAATAAATAGACATTTAAGTTATTTTATCCCATGGATATGCTAAAAGTTTATACAGGTCTGTCTTTTCAAACAAGATCAGGTTTATTCATTTGAGTTGAGTAAGGTCCATGTCTTCATTTTGGGTCATCAGTAATAGGTAGGGAATAAGGGAGTGAAGGCCAATGAAACTACTATGACCATTAACATTTATGACTTTCCAACATTTATTCTTTTGTTTTCCTCACCTGGCTTTCATTTCCATTAACCACGCCTTACAGAGAAAGCATTAGGAAGGCATGGCTGGGCAGTTACAGTCTTCTGCTCTTGTTGTCCTGCATCAAGTTTCACTGTGTTGTATGTAACCACATCACAGTCAGAAAATGTCTAATGTCAGTCGGGGATTGGGGATATTCAGAATAGGCCTGTTACCAAGGAAAAACAGGAAGTAGGTTTCTTTGATTACTATGTGAATAAAACCCCTGGTTTCAGCCAATCAAGATGGAAGAATATCCCTTTGATATTGTTAATTGGCTTGAAGCCATTTTGAAACTAGAATATGGGGATAACAGCATAGCCTACAGCAGTCAGAACCTGGCTGCTGAAAATGAATGCAAATAGCCTAAACTAAAGAAAAAGCATGTAGAGTATCCTGTTTTCTTTTTGCAATAGTAAAAAAATCCATAGCGGACCATTCCTAGAGAGAGGCTGTGTGCAGAGGATTATAAAGGGAAAAATTGGGTGGCAGAACAGCAAATCAATTACAACATTTGTGTATGTCATGTTCATTTTACACTATATGACTGTTTGTAAGCATAATCATTGTGTTCAAAATGGTCATGAGAATCTGGCATTACCAAGAAGCTTGATTTTGCTCTGTTGCAAAATAGCACCGTGGCTCCTCAGTGCTGCAGTGGCTCTAAAGACACACTGGACTAAGGTTATTTGAGTTATGTATGTATGGAGGCTTGAAATCATGCAGCGCACTGTGTCTGTTCCTGACACTGATGTAAAACTGGCCCAGCCTTCATTTCCCTCACATTCCAAACAAAATGAACCCAGATGTAAATGCGTAAATAGTATACATTTGCTGGCCAGCCAGAGATGTTTTCAGTACTTGCAGAAGTGTTGTTGTTCTTTGTGATAAAATTTCCTGACCATGATAGATGTTTTGTCACAAGAGGACCATTAAAAGGGTGTAGAGTTGATACTGCTTTACTTGAACCAATTTCAAGACAGAAGCTTCAGTAGAAGAGACAGACTGCAATACTTTGCATTTGATGCTTTTTCAGAATTTAATTGCTATTTAAATTCCAGACATTTGTTTGATAGCCTTCTTCTCTCGCAGTTTGCCATTGTTTTAACCAATCCCTGTAGACTATATTCCAATTTCTTGAAAGTGCTTTTGTCATGTCCAGTGTAAATTGCCCTGTGTTGTTCTTTGGGTTGCAAATACTTTGATTTGCTGTTGATGTTTCGAATGGAGTTATTTTCCCTTGGGCCTTAAGCTCTTCCAAATTACCATTTTTATTTCATTTTCATGGAGCTTTCAGATAGGAATGATGCTGAATGAATAAATCGATAAAAATCAAGCAGTTAAGCTGACAGCGTTGTTGTCTTGTGTTTCAGGTGCAGAGCAGTGATGTCACAGAACTGAGGATCGTCTCATACAGTAAGTTTTTGGTTGCATCAGCTGCCTACCGTCCACCTATTCACCCGTTATATGCCCTTTGAAGTACCCCTCTTGATTTTCTTTTGCAAAAATCAGTTTGCTTTTTTAAATTGGAAATTGTAAGTCATGAATGGAAAGGCTGGACTAAGCGGAACCCCTCAATTTAAAGTATTATTTAGGTATAGGATTAGAATTTTCCAATTAGGCTGAGATTTAACAAGGTCCTCTTTAATGGAATTAGTTTGCGCTGCATTACACTTTGCTCTCATTTTGTGAATATCTAATTAGTTCCTGTCTTGCTTAGAATTAGAGCGTCAAAGTTTCAAAACATATCACTCTATGGTGAAAAAAAGGAGAAAAACATTTTTTGACTTTTGGGTATTCTGAAATAATTTACCGCCAGCCAAACAGGGGTAATTGGTGGGGTTGGAGCTGTCCTTTGCAGTTGTTTTGAATTTGAAGGGCCACTCTGCATACACAAGCATTAAACAGTTGTTGCTTGGCTGCCCTTGAAAATTGTATTGTTGCCCCTAGACAGTAGTGGTAGGGACCTCAAAGAGGCAGCTCCCCTTCAACCTGAGCTGCTCCCCTCTCTGAAATCATGACATACAGTTTTCCCCCGACTGCCTCAATTACCACCACATTGTGTCACAGTTATTTGTAGTACATTTTAACATGTAAACTGGGTGCAGCTCATCTTGCATGGCCTACTATATTGGAACAACGCATATGTTCCTTTGTGGAGCAGCCGTGAATAAAACAGTTATCAGTTTTTCCTTTTCAACCTGCATAAGGCAGAAAAAAACAAGGTGTCAGTCCAGTGTATTTCTTGGCTAGCGGGACGGTATCATTATTGGACTTCTGTTTTCCACTTGGCTCCATTTGAGTCTACACAGTTTCAAAACAGGCCACGCAATTTCAAAAGAGGCAAAGAGATCAGAATTGTGCTGCGAGTGAAATACCTCCCAAAAAGAAACAGACTTGTTCTTTGAGTGCCACGTTGAAACGTTGTGTACCAGAGATAGTTAAGTGGTTAAGGCCACTGTTTCTGGAGCTGCACATGCCCCCATTTGAGTTTTCTATCCCGTGTCACCGCCACTCCATCTTCCTCTCTGCTTTCCTGCTCTTTCAATAAACAATAAAACGTGTTTGGTGAGTGGATTGCTTGCTTTCCTTTTATGAAGCAAAAAAAAAAGAATTGTTGAATTTCTGCCTCCATGACATGTACATGGCCACCACTTGAACCAGAGGAAATGGCTATTAGAATCTTTATGTGGCTGACCCTGGCAAGAGACGGGTCATCTGCACCGCTGTAGACAAACAGAGTTGGAATGGCAATGGGAAAATGAGTCCTGCCACAGGAATCCTATCATCTCTGAGGCTGAGCGGCCTGCGTGTGTGTGTGTGTGCCCGCAATAGAAGCCGTCCAGGATTTATTATAGCAGTTATCAGTAACCTTCAGTTTACCTATGAGCCCGACCTCCCTACGCTTCCGCTGAGGAGACAAGGGTGAAGAAAGAAGAGAGAAAAAAGGAGAAATGAGGAGAGAACTGGCGAAGAGAGTAATGGAGAAGAGAATTAAGAGGTGATAAGTGAGACAAGATAAAAAGAAAATGGTGAGAAGATTCAGGGGGAAAAAGGCAAGAAGTGCAGAAGAAGAAGAAAGATTGGATTGAGGAAACCGGGATGGAGAGGAGATGAAGGAAAAAGATGATGAGCGGGAGGGAAGCTCTGTTGACCGGTATGTCTTAGTGAAATCACCATTTTGTGTGTGCGCAAGCGAGTGTGTGAGAAAATGAGTGTGTGTGTGCGTGTGTGTGTGTGAGTGTGTTGGAAGGGGGCTGAGCTGCTGAAATGACAGTGTTATTTTTCTTTTCCTTCTTTTTTTTTCTTTTTTTTCTTTTTAATATTTATGTCCCCTTACAGTTAACAGTGTGGCTTCAAAGAGTAGGCTATATTCAGTGACTGGGCCAGAATGGCAAACAGATTGCTGTGGCTGTGTAATATGATGTGGTAGTAAATATTGGAGCCCACTCTTCCTCCTGCTCTCCCTTTTTTCTGCCCAGAGGGGATTAAAATACATGCAGGGAGGAAACGTGAAGTGGTGAAAGAACTCTGTCGAAGGTAAATCTTAGACTGATGGGTCTGGATGATGCAAATATGCGGCTGCTTTAGTTGTATGGATACTAATTTGAAAAGAAGATCTTGCCTCTGTATTCATTAAGCTTCTAAGAATAGCAATTCTGGGTCTGCTATGCATAATGTGTTTCAGTGAAAGAGCACTGATCTTGAACCACTGGTTTAAAGAGTGATTGTAGCCTTAGTTTAAGCTGCCAACCCCACTGTTTTGAAAAATGCAAAACAATTGGCAACTGGGGCAATTGGGCAATTGACTAGGACCAGGACACACCCACTGACCCACAGCAGAGAAGATGGAGGTCACATGGCACCGTTGCTACAAAGGGATCATGCAAGGTGGAGGACTTCTTTCCTCCAGACTCTCCTGTACTTCAAAATGACTGGGATGGAGGTCCAGAGCCTTAACGGTCCAAATCACTGGCTTCAGCTCCAGGCCCAGTGGCTGCAGAGGACGGCAGCAATGGAGGAGAGAGGACACTGATGATCTTGAACTGCGTGAAAACGTGCACTACAAATAAATGCATAATGAATGCCACTTGACTTGTATTCCTTTAGGGCAGTGGTTCTCAATCCCGATCCCCAGGAGTCAGAGTGCTGCTGGTTTTCTATTTTACCTGGTAGTTAATTACAGTAATCAGAGGCTGATAAATGTATTTATATTGGGGGGTGGTAACCTTTTCAGATCTTATTACGTAGAGCTGCACTCTTAAACGACATTACAATTCATGCAGTGCTTCTCACTCACTGAAGTTTTTCACCAGAACAATCAGTGAACCAGATTTACTGCCTGAAAACCCAGCAAGTCCACATATGTGACAAAGTCTTAAAATAGTGACTGATGTTGTCATATGTCATTAACAAGTAAAACGCAGATTACAGTATGTCTAGTCACATGGCAATACAAACCTCAGTATGATTTAATTTTCAAACTATCTCAGACAAGAATTCTTAATTTTACACTTCTTTACAAATCTGATGTGATCTCAAACCACTAGTCAAGTTAGATGGCCGTTTTTGAAACTAATTTTATAACTGAAATTAAAATTGAAACTAAAACTTGCAACAATTACAAAGTTACTGTAAGAAAAACAATGCTAATGTAATTATGAAAAAATAAAAGTAATAATACAGAAATGTCATTCAGGCTTAAACATTAATATGGTTGAGCATTTCTTTTTTAAGGACATGATTTATCAGAGGAGGATGTACTGATACAACTATTGGCTCTGTGTCAGCCTTGTTCAAGTCACAAGGCTATTTCAGTATATTTTCTGTTGGTACTTTCTGCATTTTTTTTTATCTTATTGCAGAAATGAGACGGGTGACTAAAGCTGTGTTTAGGAACAACAGGGACATTGGTCACATGCCCTTATTTTAAATGGAGGATGTGCTAATGGCTGATTTAATGAAAGCGGACACAGGGGGTGAGAGTAAAGGCCCAAAGTTCAGCAGCAGTAATTCAGCGAAGCAACCATTGTCTGAAAATGTCGATTCTCTAAAAGCAAAGGCAGCAAAATCCTATTTTCTTTGCGTTGCGGTGAAGATAGCCACCCTTTTAATTGGCTGTTGTGGTATCAGTTGTTCTGAAGTGGGAAGTGTTTTCCTTAACCATACCTATGCCTTAGACCTTTATTACTATATTTTCACATTTGGCACTGTTAATCATTAGACTGACACAATTAGTTGAATAACACTGTTGGCTGAAAAAGCTTGAAGGAACTCTCATATGGCACACGTACTGTACATGTAAAGCATTTTAAATTTATTGGTTACTTAAAAAGACCTCTCATTGAAGGCACTGTTTTAGGAACGTATGAATAATGTGGTTCTCTGTTAACGCCATCTCTATTTTGTGCCGTCTCATTGTGGATTAAATGTCAAAAATAGTTGTCAGTGTACGTTAGGCCTTCTCTATTTCGTTGGAGACCATAGTCATAACTCTGTCTTTCTCATTGCCAGGAGGTTATACTTTATCTGTGCTGGATTCAGTCTCAGATCTTCCGGAGACTGTTTCCGGAGGCTGTTTGTTCTGCTGAGATGTCATTTAATAGCAAGGGTGGAAGGAACTAATCACATGTGCTCATATTACTGTAACTGAGAAGCTTTGTTTTGCACATGGGCTTTTGTGAAAATTATTTAAAAAGTATTGCTCTAAGTATTGCTGAAATATTGTACTTTGCTACATTAGAGTACAAACTTTGTCGGTTCCCCCACATGCAACAGAAAATGGACAGCTGAAAAACTCTGTAGCTATTCACAGTGAAAGGCAGCAAAGAGGGGCAGAATAATTTGTCTTATAAACTCGGTTCTCATGTCCTTTTACAATTGCATGTAAAAAGCTCATTTCTAAAAAGTAGCTCAGTAACTTTTAAGCTTGCTACTTTTGACTGTGAAGTAGATTTTTACAACAATACTTTTCCTTCTACTTATGTTTTTGTTCTTCTTTCACCACTGTTCAATAGGCAAGAAACTGTCCTTGCCTCTCTTGAGATTCCCACACACATTTTGTTCTTCTGAAGGGCAAATAATTAGAGAAGCAACTGTGCTGGTTTTCATAGGTTCTTGGGGTGGGGAGTGTGCATGATTGGAATGAGTGAAACTACATTGACTTTAGAACCTCCACCAGTTAACACCAAAATGCTGTGATAGCATAGTATTATTGCAACTACGAGAATCGCTGAACAAAATATAAAATTTTTGATGACTTAGCAACTCCAGTTAGAAAATCACTGAGCTAATTCCTAAATGTGTGTACCACACACTAACCTAGAGGTGGCTTGTTCTTGTGTGACTTCGATTGTACTGCTTGGTGTACAAGCACACATTGTATTTTCCTTATACAGAGCTCTTTGGGCCATAATTTGCCTAAGGCTGGCATGTTACAAAAACTGATATGCACAACCAAATGAACCAACCACTGAACAAATGAACACACAGAGCCTGGCTGCTACTGAGGGGCTCCTAAGCTTACTTTTTATGAAGCATATGCCATATTTCAGTGCTTTTACAGTCACATTTTATTTTACCTAGTGATTGTAGACCATCTGTAACCTGCCATTTTGAAAGGGGCCATTTGAAGCTCTTGCTACATACTTATTCTGAAAGCAGGAGAGCGGGTGATGGAATAGTTTTAGGAACACTGTGGAGGTAGTAGGGGGGGTTCATGTGGAGCAGCTTGAGTCAGGGTGAGTCTGCCCAACAGGGATAAGACCATTGGGGTTTGGGTTGAGGAACTCAGGGTCACACTGGACCTGCTCTAAGTGCTGCCTCAATAACAGATAAAATAGACCTCTCTGTTGAACCTCCTTGTCAGGAGCAGAAGCACACCATTTAGGGGATGTTGCTTTATACCTTTGCTTGCACACTATCCTCTTGAGTCCTATTCCAGTCCTCTCCCAAGGCCTAGAGGCTGCACTCTGCTGAAACTCACTTAAAACAAAGCCATCACCAGCATTTATAATATAGATTCAGATTGACTCGGCCCTCCATTTGCAAAGGGATTCATGGAGTCATGAAGGCACATTGTGGTATTTCCTTTCTCCTGTACTGATGTCTCAAAGCATAATCTGAACTGGTGGTGATTTCATTTCCCCTTCTCTTTCTCAGTGTATAGTGGTTGTATAGGCTTAGACAGTATTTGAAGCTGAGGGATGATCTCTGGCCAGCTGCAGCCACAGAGGCTAATTTGTTGTCAGTAAGGTAGAACTAATTATGAATGCTTCCCCTCAGAGGCAAGAGGTCAGGCAGACCTGGGTCCTGGGACGGCACTAGCGTGATATACATGGGAGCTTGTTGGAGGACTGCGGGCCCATAAGGGCTTCTCTGTGGTGTGCAGATGGCACTGAGGAAAATTGAATTTCCTTTAGTATCTTTTGGTTGTTATGGCCAGCTGCCTGCCGTTCCCCCCGTACTGCTGGCATCAAGACTTCATCAGAGGCCAGGGGATTTTTTTCTTTCCCCTCTCTACATCAGTACACAGCAGCATTGTGTATCACAAAATAAAAGGTGCAGTGTGTCCTGAAAACAAACTTCCCAGTAATGATCTCTGCCCGTCTTGTCATTGTTGTTGTGCTTGATACTTGCTACTGATTCATGCTTCTCTTGTACTTATATTTGAGCGAGCCAAAAATTCTGGAACCCTGCAGCTGCTGGAACCTAGATCTAAAAGGGGTCAAATAATATTGATGCTAATAAAATGCGTGCCATTCTTGAGCTGTATAAATGCCACTTAGCTGGATGAGGGTTGCATTGGCAGCCTGGAGTGCCTATGGAGCGAAGATCTATGCCGTCAGCGCTCAGACGCGCGTAGAGGTGACACCAAGGTGAACGCCGAGTTGTAGAATGGTTGGAAATCATTGATATTCTGACTTGGAGGCTGCAAATGGCTCAGTGGCAGATGGAGTCTTTGTCAGGGAAGAAAAATGGCAGCTCAGGAGCATCAGCGCCATTTTCCCCATCAGCTTGGCTGGCGGGCGGTGACCTTCTGCCGCTCACAGAGATCCCCTCGCACTTTGATCAATTATCTCACTGCCATTGTTTACTAGGCTTGTGGAAAAGGATTAAAATGTCAATTTTTAGGGGGCAGATTGTATGTGCACATGTAGTCATGAAGCTGGGTTTTGTTGTAAGTGCGTAAAGAGGGAGCAAAGTGTGTAAGGTTAAACGGAACTTTTTAGAGGGAGGGACACTTAAAGGAGGGAGAACTATTTTGTCTTTTGATTAAATTGTTTGGAAACCTACAATTTTCTGTTTGTTTTGTTTTTTAAAACATCCCCTAAATCAGCCAGTCTATTATCGTTAGCACAAATAATTTCCATTTTTTTTCTCCATTATGTATGAGCAAATTTTTACACCCTCTTTACCCTCTTTTTCACCCTCTTTTTTTAAGTTAATGTAAAATTAATATTGACTAAACATATGCCAGGCCACACTATTTGAGGTATAAGAATATCAATGAATGAAAACAGGTTTGTGCTGTTCATTTTATGTTGTTAAGCAGTTCTATTAATTGAGTTGATTAGCATATGGCACAACATTAATTTAGTATCAAGTCACTTTTTATAAAACTAGTTTTAACTCAACTAGTTTTAACTCAAAATAAATAGGTTTCTAAATGTATTGTAAATGTATTCAAGGAAACAGTATTAATTGGGTAAGCAATTGCTATTCTCCTAATATGACACACATATGACATAGCCTACTCACACACACATAATAAAGCAGTGATATGCAGTCATCATTTTTGGCTGAAAGCAAATTCAACTTAGGAGAAAATATTGAAAGGTCAGGGTAAAGAAATGAGGAAAATGAACAAACGATGCAAAAAGCAAATGACACGGAGACCCCAGTTTAATATGTATGTATTTCAGCTTGATGGTTGATTTCATTAGTGGATCTCATTGTTATGCATCGACTGTTCTCCTGCAGCAAAATGAATATTGTATTCACATGGCCTGAATATTCAGGAGGAAATGTTTGGATTAAAATGGCATCTTTCTGAAAAAAGGAAGTATTGCCTCCTTGCCCCTGATGCCAAAAACAATTAATACAATTATATGGATCGTCATTCATTCCAGATGTTGTCATTTTTAAAGATGTGTTTTAATTTTCTGTGCTAATTTATTTTTGTTGTCCAGGTTAACATGATGATTTTCTTACAACCAAAACATTCTGTCAAATTAACATAAAAAAAGAAAACTGTGCGATCCTGGCTGAAACACTATCAGATTTTCCGTCGTCTTTAATAGACATTAAATCTAAATGTGTGCATTCATTTGCAGGAGGACAATCACTAATTTGCTAATTAAAATGCTACGTCCTTCACAATGACAGAGAAATGGAGCCGTAGCACACTGGCCGTGCATCTGATAATGAAGAGTTGCCGGCTGACTTTGTTTGGACTTTGTGTCATTCCTGGGTGTGTGTGGTACATCAATTTGAATGTCAAATGTAGGCCGAAGTTATAAGTCTACTTTTTATACACATGAGACCATTGTGATATATGAAACCATCCAGGATAAGAGCAGGTTGTTTTTCTGTCTGTGTGGAGGGTGATATTACCCTGCCATGCCAGGCACCTTTCCTCCCCTGTTTCAGGCCCGGCTGCACACAGCTTTCAAAGGGCAATGCTCTTCGAGGTGCAGTAACAGGAGCTGTGTGGAGAATTTTCCATTAGTGAGGCTCTGTGTGTGCAAGGTGCTCTGTTTCACACCATCCTCATACAACTGCCCCTGCTATGACAATAATAACAAGGACAGACGCTGCCCCTTATTGGGCTTACAGGTGGTAGCCTACTTAGGCAAAAATGTATCAATATTAACTTGTCCTAAGCCAAACCAATCTTATGCTGCCCAGGTGGCTAAGACACAGGTAACTTGAAGCAAATGCAGTAGACAAAACAAATTAAATGCCTTTTTTTTTCTCAGACCTTTAGGCGATATTAAAATGTGCTAAATGTGCAGCGTTGTCTTGTTGCCTGCCTCAGTTTGCAGCTAATCTGAGAGTGCTGACATTTTATGGTCAGATTGAGGTCAATGTTGCTTACATTGGTGGACTTGGGTTATGTGCACACAGCCCTCATTTCGGACTTAAGAAGAAATATGAGGTTCATGAGGTCACAGGTGATGGAGGTCTGTAAAGTGTGATCTTTTTGGTCATAAATGCAGCCAAAATTGAAATTGTGAAATTTGGAGATTGAATTTGGACATTGATGCATTTACAAATAATTGTTGTTGGTGTAATTTTTTTGAGTATTTTTTTTAGAGTGAGTGTGACAACACCTTTGTTATTTGCTCTGTCCTCAGAAATCAACTTTGCTTTGTTTACATCAAAGCTGTTTTTTAATTTACTGGAATCAAATCCCCTCCCTGGGGTTTCTGCTCACAAGTGTTTTCCACAGACACTGACTGTTGGCCAGATATTTGATCACTGACCCCCTCCAGCTGGCTTCTTTTTTGAGGGTAATTTTTGTTTTCAACACATGATGACGTATTGCGCCCAAATCCAGTCACTACTATTTGGGAGCGTAGATCTGTCTCCTGCTCAACTCTAATGCTTTGTAATTGTGAATCAGGCAGATTTGTGCATTTTCTATAAGTCTTCACAGTTTGTTTCACTTGGTTTTAGTACATCGCCAGTGCAGTAGAAAGGAGCTGCGCTGCTGTTGTCTCATCCAGTCCAAGAGCCTCCCTGAAAATGAAAGTGAAAGTTATGATTCTATATTCCACACTGCACACATGTATATGTGCACGTCAGACAGTAGCTTGACACTTCTCAGATGTATAAGAGGTGTAAAATTGCCCAACACATTGCCAGTCACTGACATGTGTCTCACTTGCCAGTGTGATTTGACTTGAATGTCTCTCTAGAATTTCTGTTACAGCCATGTTGCCAAGATGTTAAGTTTAGAGGGGAGAGAGCATGGAAATGTGATGTATATTATTATTGATTAACTGGACTTACTAATTATTGATGTTTTTGATTGGCATTCTATGTTCATAATAAGGGTAGCTATGTTTATTTTTATTCTATGTTTATTTACCTATGGAAAAGTATGGGTGTCCCTAAAATGTCCCTAATAATAATAATAATAATAATAAATAGTCTAATTCTAATTGTGCAGCACTACTGTTTTAATGATGCCATTAGAGAGGGCCCCCAGCTTGCCTGTCTGTGCTTCAACAAGTCAAACTGAAGAATATTTTGATATACGCTTGTGCCAAACCAGGTTCCTGGTGCCTGTAGGTGTGGCTACTGCAGCGGAGGTGTGAGGTTTTGCACCAGCTTTGGCTTTGGCTTGTTGCCTTAAACAGGGGAAGGGTATTATGCTGTAAATGAACATGTGGCACCTAGCACAAGACATTGTTGGATTGCTACACTATTGAAATATGTATTTTTCTTTTGTTTTATTTTTATATTTTGCATTTGAATACATAGCAGTTAAATTTGCAATTTTCTACTTTGCATTCTTCATTGGAAAATCACTGTGGTAGTTTTTCAACAGCTGAATATTGCATTTGGCGTTCTCTTGATCTGAATTTGTGATACTTCAACTCTAAATGTTGCTGATTTTCTTATCATGGTAAGTGGCTAGTTAATGCATAAATGTGGTCTCGTTTGATATTTTGGAATATGATTATATCCCTATGTACATATAATAGATATGTACATAGCCTAATATCTGTGATAGATATTAGAAAATATCAGAGTTCTTTGGTTGGTAGATTTTTTTCTTTTGTGTCCTAAGTGGGCCTGGCTAGTCAGATAATATTATAGAAATTAACTAACGCTAGCACTAGAAGTATGGTTGTATGTTCTGTTTAAGTAGTTTTGACTTTAATTGTTTTTGTTTGCAAAGCGTGCTAACTCTGGATAAGTTAGAGAAGCCAGATAGAGAAACCAGATAGAGAGAGAGAAGCTGCCTTAGAAGGCTGGAAGCAGCACCCCTGCTCTGATCTTCCTACTTCAGGGGCTGAGGACTGAGTGCACCCTGTACAGTACATGCACTGCTGTAATTCTGGTGCAGGTAAAAAGGGATAGATGTATAATTTCTTGAATTTTTGACTCTAGATTGAATACTGACTATTTATGCATATTTGTCTAACTGTAATTGTCTGCACTGGAGAAAATTGTGTATGTCTGATAATGTAATGAGGTCTGTTTATGAACATTTTTTTTAACTATTCAGTATATTTGAGACATGAAAAAAATAGATAACATTTAAGTGTCATTTTATGTGTGGACAAAAGTAAATATATTTTGTGAAAGTCCCAATGCTGCTATACAGGAGGAGTAATTCCTGATGATACAACTTCAACAACACTACTGATTCATTAGATCAAATAATATACTGTGAGGCTGCTACCCATTTGGCTGGCTAGTCTGTTATGCACCAATTTATTAATATTTACTTATGATGCAAATTTAAAATTCAGTTACATCTGGAGCAGTGACTTCGCCAAGCAGCATATTGATATTACTTGTGCTGTAGCTGCTGTGGCCACAGCATGGTAAGTGGTAAGGGACATGGTTAAAAGCAAAGAGTGGATTTATTTTAGTGCTTGTGGATGCCTTTAAGATTAAGGGTTCACCAGTTGACTTGT
Source organism: Holocentrus rufus (assembly GCA_900302615.1). Lineage (NCBI taxonomy): Eukaryota > Metazoa > Chordata > Actinopteri > Holocentriformes > Holocentridae > Holocentrus > Holocentrus rufus. The sequence continues at coordinate 97,619 of OMLF01010815.1, forward strand.
TTTGACAGTAAATGAGTAAAGGAAATGGAGAAATGTGTAACAACATTTTACAAATGAAGAAAAACTATTTAATAAGAAATTAAGAGCAATTACATGCCAAATGCATGAAATTCTCACAGGGAAAGTTTAGGCTAATAAGAAATATCCAAAAAAAGCTAAGTCTTAAGTAGCATAAATATTTTATACCATTATAAATTGTTTCATTTGAAATAAAAGGCATCATGTTGATTGTCATTTGTGCTGATTTATAGCTTTGTTAGACCTGGTAATGTAATTGTTGTTTGAGTATACTTCAATCTGTTTGCTGGTAATAGTGTACTTAATCATTACACACATACTGTAGTCTTTGATTCTGATCATGCACTTGGACAATCATTTTTCAAAACTCTGTCCATTCAGCATAGAACTTGAATGGCTCCGCTGTCAGTGGGCATGCCTTATGTACATTAAAATGCTCGTTCTTGATGCCTGTCATTCCTATGTAAGGCTGAAGAACAACAAGAGCTATGATGTAAACAAGTCCATGACTTATTTGTGTTATCTTTGACACTTTTTCTCACATGCAGGCTAAAGACTTTTACACTGACTTCGTTTGCCATTCAAAGGCAGCATAGCAGTCTTAAGGTTGGTTTTATATTGAAATATTTTTGCTCATACCGAACTGTCTTTGTATTTTGACAGTTAACATGCCCCAAACCAACTGCATTGACATGATAGTGTGTTTTGCAAATAGGGCCTGATGTGTTGTGGTTGAGGCTACAATGGCCTTTGGTACAATAATATATCACCGCTATTAAATGACTTCCTATTAACATGGACATTTATAGCTGTCTAATATGTTTGAGTGGTCAGTGGTGTTCAGCGCCACATATTCAGTATTAGTTCTACATGATAGCAGAGCACATAGACTCTGAAATAGTGCACGCTGGGTGATGGAAATGTTCATTTAGCAGAGGAGAAGAAGCTCTTTTTGTGAAGATGCCTCAGAGGCAGACAGGAAATTAGTTATTTTCCCCGCACATTCATCAAAATAAAAATAGTCTGATGAGTATCCCAAGTGACTCTCACAGCTCTATTGAAGCCACAGCTGCACACACCATGCGCTTAGTGTTAACTCTCCAATGAATTTCAGGTGTTTTTGAGCACTATTAAAATCAGCCCTCTGTTTTCGTCTCGCTCATCTCAAAGCCTTTGTCCTACGTTTCATCCCGTAAGAACTAGCACATTCAGAATAATGAAATGGCCTACTTAATTTCATAACCTTCAACTATTACTTGAATAAAATCTTGGTGTGAAACACAGTTAAATATGGGGGCCAAGTAAGAGCAAAGAACTTAGGATGACAACACTGTTAGACATTTGCCTTTGACACTTCTTTCTGTGATAGCCTTTGATTTAATGGCTAACAGAAGCAGAGTGTCGACAGCAACCTCCTGCATGCCAGATTGCTCAGTCTTGTGTGGTGTGTGCACTGATAATGGAGTGTGTTTTATTTTGAGCATCGTCCTTTTTCTGTGTTATGATGTGTAAAGTGCAAGGCCACGATGGCAGGAAATGTACTACAAGGCTGTATCACAAAGAAGCAAACTTTTTTTTTTTGCAATTGCAAATTATTAGTCATAGTTTCAGTTAATTTATTATTTTAGGGGGAAAAAACACTGGCAATCAATGCTGAATGAACTGAACAAATGCAAAATCACTCTTTCAGTTGTTGTCCAGTGTTAATGATCCCTTGATCTTGCTTATTAGAACATGACTGAGGCATTTGACTCCATTACAGTAGCAGTCACTGGGCGCAGGCCACTGTTACAGCCTGTTCAGCCTGTGGCTAGTCATGTTCTTTGTGTTGTACCCTTAAAAGTGATGCTCGCTTTGTGCATAAAGCTGTGGCTGTTAAAATTGTGTTCATGGTTTCTCAATTGTCATTTGCTGTCTATCCTGGGCCAGCCTGAGGCAAACATGAGATCTGGGTAAGTAGCTCTCAAATGAAATTAGGCCAAATGTGAGACACCATTTTCATAACATCTGAATATGGTACAAAATTACTTCACCATGACACTTTTGCCTGCAAACATCTTAAGGGTTGCCTGGTGATTTAATACCTCTGGAACAAAAGAGGAGTGTTTATTCTTTTTGCGGCTAGTCTCTCTTGCTCAGTTATTTAGCAGTAGTTTAGTTGTTAAGTTGTCGTAAAAAGATGTATTGACAGTGGACATTATTTATGCATCTACATGATGCGTCAAATATTTTTTAAATGTACTATACTTGGAAACCACATATATGACACTCAGATTTATGAACTGACCACTGTGAGAAGGGATGATTACTAAAATATGCAGCTGTGTGAATAATATTCAGTTATTGATATATAATTAACCATTTTTACTGTGTATAGGATACTGTAGTGCATTTATATACTTGGCTTTTATATACATTTTATATACTTGGATGTGAAATGTAATGAATTTGATACATGGTATTTTACATAACCCATGTTACATGCCTCATGTTTGTGGCTTTGTGTCTGAATATACTGTAGAGGTCACTTGTCCATAGTTCAGATTAGCAAGACTTTATAGTAATTGAAAAGTTGATGTGTGCACAGTATTTTTTTCATGCAGTGGAGTCTGTGCTTTGTCTTTTGTAGAATGTTGTCTAGAAGAGGTGCCATGACCTTCACTGTTGTTTTGCTCAGGCTTGCATTTTTTAATCAGGCTGTTCAAATCAGACTTGTGTATTTTTTAAGGCAGTTCTATCCTGGCAGGATTAAAACTCCTGCGCGATGTGGTTTTGCCCTTTGCTAGTGATAGAGACATTTCTCTTGAGTATTTCCTCTTTTGATTATGAATGCAAATTTCTTACGTTAAGGAAAGGTGTTTAAAGTTACACTGGTTTATACGCTCAAAAATAATTTCTCTGTTAAAGCTCACTTGAAAACCACACTTGTGCACAAGTATTTCTCGGAAACACTACACAGCGTTTTTGTTCAGCATCTCGGTTGAAAAGGGAGTTCCTGTGTCAAAGTTTATATACACTGCTGTGTGATCTATAGATCATGATGGTTATGTGAAAATTCTGTGAAGATTCAAAGTGTCATCAAGGCTGAAGGATACTTTCTAGAAACAACTGTAAAGCTGTATAGCTGGCACACTCTGAACTTTCAGGTCATGAAGATTGTGGTTAGTATGTCTTATTTCTTTACAGGAAGGTGTTGATGCAAGTTAATTCTGGTTTAGAATATACTGACAGACAATATTTTAAACTTAAAATTTACAAGACAGTGCAGCTATATGTAATGTTTTTATGTGCTTGTATTCACATTTACACACACACTGCTAGTGAAACTGGGGGAGTTTGACATATTAAGGTGAATAGCAGGCTTGCAGGTGGCGAGCAGCAGCAGATGAGTGGGGGAATGTCGTGTGTTGTGACCAGGGAGGGCTGCTTTCTTTCCTTTGTGCTGATGCACAGACCATGGCTGTGCACTGCAGGCTGTGAGTGTGAGCTGCTGGCTCTATCACATCACCAGTGTGGACCTTTCAGCTCAGCTCAGCTTAGCTCAGCCACTCACAGCACGCTCGCACATCACAGAAGCCATCACTGTCCACTTGTGATGGTATCAAACAGAATCGGTCACAGCTGGGCAGCTGTAGAAAACAAGAGAAAAGGACTCAGAGAGTTCAGCAAACTTCATTGACTATATACAACAGTAGCAGCTGCTGTATGGCTTGATGCTGTTTTTTCTTGTGTCTTTAGTGCCAGACTCCCTTGTAGAGTCTAAAGAATTTGTCAGGAGAGCCACAAGGTCTCATGGCTTCACCATCATCCTGTGTTACTCCATCTCCCTCCATGTCTTAATCACATTCTAGCCTATCTGGGAGATCGAGAGCCCCTCCACTTACTTTTTGTGCCAGGAATTTTGTTCCATCTTCTGGGATCTTAATCCCATGGTTCTTCACACCAAAGTGACTGGTGTAGCACTGCAGAGTGTCATGTCTTATGCATCTCCATCTGAGCACTGATGCAATTGTTCAGCTGTTGAAAAATGTTCCCCCTGGGCAGCCAGAATGCACAGTGTGTCAACATATCTGGCTGTGATGGTGTGTTGCCAAAATTATTTTACGAGGTTCAAATTCCGCATTACCTCACTGTGCCTGTACTGTATTAGTGAACCATGTTCAGGAGATTTTGTGTGTGTTCAGGTGTGTGTTTATGTGTGTGTGTTGTTTATTTTAGTCCAACCCGCATCCTCTGCCTCACTGTAACACTGGACATATGGACCATGTGTGACGAATGCTCTGCAAGGGACACTCGGGATCTGTTTTATTGCTTCATTCGGCTCACTGCAGCCCCACACCCCATTACTGTTGATGTGTGATTTATGTTGTGCTCTTCGGAGAGTGAGAGAGAGGACCCTTCTACAGGAATGAGAAAGCCATCATAGTGATGTTTACCTTGATCCTGGCTGCCTTTTATTTCATCCTCCACACTGAAATGGGTTAAAAGCCCTGTTAGGCCCAATGGGTTCCCCTACATAAATAGAGAGAGGAGACATACTGTTTATGTGGTCATTTGGGGTATCTGAAGGTCACAGATATTGCAATGTCATGCCTTAAAGACTGGCAGAAGCCTTGGACTTTTTATCCCCATTGTCTCTGGCATGATATAGGTGGCCAGAAAAATCAGTATGCCATCAGATGTGACCCCACCACTCACAGCTAGACAGCTAACAGAAATGTCTGCACTCTTTTGTATGGAAAGCTGGTTAGCAGTTAGACCAGCATTCACTATAGTTTTTCAACATAATCAGCATAATTGCCTGTTTACAGTTGTTTGTCTAATGAGAAAATTAACAGTGTACATCATTTCATATCAGGATGTCTTTCCCTTCTCTTACAGATGAATCTAAAATAGTAGAAGGTGCCCTTTGCTCTGATGTGTTTTATTTAGTAGTGCGAAATGACAGATAACCTTTGCACCAGCATCCTAGTCTCATGTTTAATTTGTAGCTTTGTCTCCTGTCAGGTGATTGCATTCTATTTATATTCAAGCTGTTTTCTCCTGTTTACATGCAAATGCACCCCTTTCACCACCCCATAATATTAAACTGAGGATTTCAATTGCTGAATTTATATCACACTTTGAGTCACAGTCCAGCTGCGTTACCACCTTGCTTTCGGCGGATAATTGAAGTTGCAAGGTAAAGCTATGCAAATTATGTTTTCTTAAGAGGAGCTGCATATTTATCACACACATTAACACTTGGTTTGAGCTTGAAAATATGTTATTTTAGCGAAGAAAAGCGTGATGTCTGGGCTTGGTAAACACAACTTTTGTTTTGTCACTTTGTCATTACTGGATGTAAATATTTTTGTGAGGCCAGTATGAATCAAAGTTTCCTAGCCAGGCCTAAATAGCGTGTCATATTATTAAGAACTAACAAAGTTTTTTGTCATCTAATTGAATAGGCTTCGCATTGACAATGCTCAGCTTTTTATAGCTTTAAAGAATAAATTGCGAAAGGAAAATTATTTTACCCTAAACATTGTGCCCAGTCCTGTTATAATATTTTACATTACTTTTAACATTTTCCTTATTGATTGATTCATTCACTCCTTTATTAACTTTATCTGCTGCTACATGAGATTTCTTTACTGCATCTTGTATGACAGTACAGTGTCAGGTGAACATTGTAAAAGCAGTAACGATTTTCTTTTTGACTTACCTCTTATACACGTCATCTTCTACCTCTGACATGCATAATGTGCTACAAAGGCTCCAATCAGGCCAGTGATGAAAGAGTTTTGTCTCCCCCCATCCTCTCATTCCTCTCTCCGACTCCATTGCTATCTCTTTCTCTTTGTTTGAGCATTTAGATTACAATCAATCAGTTGATGGCCTAAGCTGTTCCTAATCATAGGTTGCAAATGTATGGAATGAAGAGTGCTGTCAGAGGGAGCCAAGAGGAAAGCAGCACAGACTGTGCAGTTTTAGCTGGACTTTCATCAAAATCGTCTCCAGGTTTAGAGCGTTCAGTGACACAATGTTGAACCTGGTGGATATTGACTTTTTTGTATATAGATTCAATTCTAACATAGTCCGAATGAGTGATATTTATTTCCTAATTTTAATTATCAGCAACAAATAATCTTTGACATAATGCCTTCAGCAAATTATGGTGGAGAAAATGACATAGGAGTGAAAAGGGAAGGTGAGGTGGGAATTTGTGTAACAAGCATTGGCTTGCCATACCATCTCCTCACTGCTTTAGAAAAGAGTGCATAAACAAGGCATGGGCTGTGTATTATACATATGAATAATGAATTAAACTCTTAACAGATTTATACAATTATGGATTTATACACATGTAGATCTAAAAGAGAAAATTACATTAAAAAGGATGAACAATCAATATGTCATCCAAAGATACCATTCTTTCTGTATCACAATATAGCCTATGATAAGTATATAGGTAGATTAACTCCAATAGAGAAGGACCCGCTGTTTGTTCTCCCCCAGTAAAGCCACCATAATAGATTAATAGCAGCTGATTGGGGGATGAATGAAGTGGGTTGTGCTTTTTTCTCTCTCTATCCCTTCTATGCCTTCCGCTCTCTGTATGTGTCTAATTAAAAACTGCACGCCAGGCTACATATTTTATGGCTAATGCTTGCTGTTGATGGGCCAGGAAAAGGCAGCAGCTCCAGGAATGTGTCTGTGATGGATGTCAGTCTGTGTGGAACATGTGGGATTCCTGTTTCCAGGCCCTACGTTACGCCCCTGGATCACTCCTCATGGAAATGATCCGCACGCTGCACTCTGCAAACTGTGTTAACGCTGCTGTGAAGGACAAATGTATTTCTTCAAACATTTGTCATACTGAGCCCTCACATCATTCATCAGAGTTCATTTGCCTCCCAAACTACCACCCCTCTCCCCTTTATTCACGGTAGCATTCGATATGTGTTTCAAGCAGTCGATAGAAACAGAAATTACTTTTTTTGGCGTGAAGGTCCCCCTAAAAGATGTATGTCCCCTGCAGAATGATGATGACAGAATGCCTGCCCTTTGTGTTTTGTGGGTAATTTTCAAGAGAAAAAAATGGATTATTGTCCCGGTAGTATGAACACAGGTTGATCTTGTTGCTGAGTGCTCTTGCGCAGAAGGTCAAAGATGTGATTACAACCATGCATAAAAGACTATAGCTGTGCCAGGCAAATCAGTGAATAGGTGGTGGTAGAAGGGGTAAAATACTGTAAGAAGAGTGCAGGTTTTGGTATGGATCACATTTTATGTGGCAGTAGGACAGCCCCTGTGGCAGTGGCACAGAGCATCTGAGAGGCTAAGTGAGGCTGTCCATTGTAACCAGCACTGCTCTGCCATCTGCCACCTAACACTAATACTCAGGGAGGCTGTATCAACTACTGCACGGACTTCTTAAGTACAACCTAGCTTTGGCTAAAAACCCATTGCTAACATCAGGCAAGCCTATAGGTGAGAGCAACTGTCATTGTCTCTCTTGGGCCATGTATTCAAGAGGAAGTAGCCATGTTAACTTGTTGGCAGGACAGGCACACAATGTGATACAACCCCTCCTTGATGACAGCCAGCATTGCCCGCATTCATGCACACAACCCCTAGGAAGCACATGGTTTCATTTGTCTCCCTGCATGGGTCATAAACAAGAGGCCCTCGCTGCAAAGAGCAAGCCTGGGATGAATGGTAAATCAGCCCTTACTGCAAAGCATTGATTGTGTAGCAACATACCACATGTTTTCTGTTTTAATCACTATGCTCAGCCTCTCTCTCCCACAGCAACATGCCTTGTGTGCTGCCTCACAATTGAATGAACTGGCAGTGTGTTCTCATGCATTAATAGAGACCCGCAAAATGCTATGCACATAGTTCTGTATAATGAATTCAAAAGCCCTTGCCATCTCCTAGTAAGGTCAGCTGCCCTTTGTAAGTTTATTATTGCAGCCAAACATGAACCTACCTTTTGTCTGGTGGCAGTTGCACTGTCACTACTACTTGTGTGGGAAAACAGCACAGCAGAGGGTTATTATGGTTAGTTAAAATTTGATTTAATTGAAAAAAGAGACTGTAAGCACTTGTTTGACAAAGAGCATGCTGATGTTTGGTTACAGAAGAAAGAAATAACAGCTAGTGCATTGTATTGAGCTTCTAGCTTGCATGTAAAGCTGAGCTTAAATGTAACTTCATTTAGTTAACTCAAAACTGTATGCTGCCTGTAAACCCTCAAAATGTTGCCTACTATGTTCAGTCTCATTATTGTATCATTTCAAGTTATCCTAGTTCCCATGAGAAAATTGCTACCACAGCGAAAGAAATGGGAAAACACTCTGCATCATCAAACATTCAATGAAATGTAAATAATCATTAACATATCTGATCACTCCCTTTGCATACCATGGAAATGTAATGTTACAGAAATTATGTGAAGCACATGCGTTTCATTTCCAGTGCTATTTCTACACAATCAATATGAGTTTCCATCTAAAGCCACCTTGCTGCTTTGTCTCTAGTAAGTCAAGCTGTATATCAGGTGTGCCCCTGGATGCAGGTCAGTCCAAACTTGTCTGAAGTCCAAGTGAGTTGAGCAAGACAGAAAACTCCATTGCTGTCCGGGTGGAGTGGACGTCAGGGCCAGAAAGCCACAACTTGTCACTCAGTGGCCAGAAGACAAAGACAGAATGAAATGCTGCTTGAAGCTCAGGGGAGCGTGGCATTTCAGCTGGACTGTAGGTGTATCACTGAACTTGTGATGCGCCCAGCCATGGCGACCTCAGACACTTCATTTTCTACCGTCCTCTTGCCTGTAACAGCCTGACCCCACAGGGAGCACTCTTCCTGCATATCTAGTGTGCATTCACAAAAATGGGGGAAAAAACATCACAAATAATTGCATTTTGACTTGTCTGCTGGCTGATCTTGGAGAGGGGGTGAAAGCCATTTTTTATTTGCCTCGGTCCTGTCAACCGCTGGGGAGGTTTCAGCCTCTCATGCTTTTTACATCCCTTTATTTCCTTCCATCCAGCAAATCATTCTGGCTAAACAGTGAGTGGCGCTGCTATTTGTCCATTGTAGCAGAAGTAATTAATTACGTTTAGGCGGGATGGTGGACACCAGCAGTGATTTGTGAAGGTATAAGAGGCTGCTGCTGGTGTCACCAGGCAACCATGTGGAGAATCAACCAGGGACAGTGATATGCTCATGCCTCAGGAGGAAGATATAAAAAAAAAAAAATATTGTCCACAGCCATCAGGGCTAAAGAAAATGAATAACATTCATAGTCACCATTATCCGTATTTATGGCTGAGTTGTTTTTTTCATTCACTTTTGGTTTATTTTGCTTATTTGTGTTGTAATAAGAGTGGGCTGGAGGTAAACACACAGAATGGTGGCGAGCAGAGGACCAGTGAGTGACACAGCTCTTTAACTTAGATCGGAGTGAAGGCACATACACTCCCTCTCTTTTCCTGTTCACACCTTCTATTAGCTGAGAAGACATTGTGTCCGCAGTCCGAATACTGCTGATCCATGCTGATGACTCTGTTGCGGGATTATCACTGTTAGCATCAGCCATCTGTTACTGTGCGAGAAAATAAAATGGACAAGACACCCACAACTGAAGCACAGACACACAGTGTGTGAATCAAAAATATGCACATGTCCCTCTTACACACACACACACACACACACACAAAGGCATTCGGTTGGAGAGAGTAAATACATGGACAAACATAAACATCAACCCTAATTATTCCAAGGCATTTTAGTAGGAGTATCTATCAGTTTCACTGAGTCACTGCATATCAAACATAGCAATTGATTCAGTTGACCTAGCCAGATATGTAATGAAATATGATATAAAATGGTATAGCGGAGTTTTACATAATAAGTGCTAGTTTAGCTATCACATTTAGCTCCAGTGTAACACTTTAGTAACACAGTTCTTAGATTTGACTTTAACTGATTCTGCATTCAGTTAAAGCAAATCTACCAAACAACATCCTGAAGGCTGTCAGAAGATGACCAAGATAACCGTGAAGGCATAGTAAAGTTGAACAACCTCGCAAATGAGAGCAAGGAAAGGAGATGGGTTGTGTGTGTATGTGCGCGTGTGTGTGTGCGTGTGAGAGTGTGAGAAAGACATCCAAATGACCAAGCCAATCATGGAGAGGAATGAAGCAAAGAACAATCTAACTGCTCATTTCAGTTAAGTCTGGAGTGGTTTGACAAGCTTTGAGTCCTGTAATTTCTAGTTTGCAGTTTTGTATTCAGGGTGGCATGATGACTCAATGGTGTGCTCTGTCGCTTCACATTAAGAAGGTCCCAGGTTTGATCCCCAGTCTTTTCTGTGTGATGTTTGCATGTTCTCCCCATTCCTGCGGGCTTTTTTTGTTTATTTTTTTTTCCTGGGTGCTCCAGTTTCTTGCCACAGTCCAAAGACACGCATTTTTGAATATGTATATAGTTTTTTATTTTGCCTTTAAATGTAAATTCATGCAAAGACCGACCAACAAGACAATCTCAATAACATAATCATTCACACTCAATACCTCATCCTCGCGCACTCCCACATCCATTCATCCAACCCAAAAAGGGGCGGTACTAATAGAGATGTAGCCTCATGCAAATGAGAGAAACATTACCTCATAGTAATCCGGTCACTTAATCACCAACTTCTTAGCTGTTGTAAAGTGTTTGAATTAGTAGCCAAATGCATGGTTTTACTCAGATAATCATTTCAACCCTACATTTAAATTCAATTTGTTTGCCACATTGCATTCCTGGAAATGGATGCTCTTATGAGATGACATGCTGCACTGTTTGTGGAGTCCTATATGTGGATGTAACTTTGATTCAGTCATAACCATTTCTTCCATAAATCATGTCTGGCATTAGCATACATGTTGGTTTCATAGGAACTGCAGCCTGCTGTTTGGAATGCCGGCGCTGTATGTGTTGTGCCTCACACACTGTCAGGAGCTCAAGAATGGTTACATACACCCGTCAAATTAATTCAGCTGTTTGTTGCAGTTATAAAGCCCCCAGAATACTGGCAGCCACTGTGTCGTTATGTTAATTACCTATAAAATCAAACTAATTCTGTTGCTAAACCCATTTTAATTTCTCTTAATGAAGTCAGGATTAGCTTTGTAAATACTGCAAATTGCTCAATTGTTTTTGTGGACATCTTGCCCTCCAGTTCCAGTTTGTCTTTATATTTTTATGTTTGCTACAGTACATTTGTCAAATGTACAGCCAGCAGTAAATCAGTTTGTAAGATTTGTAAAGGAGCCTCCATTTTTTATAACGTTAGTCTGCTGTTGGTAGAAAATATCAGTTTGCTTTTGCAGCAAAAAGGAATTACCCAAGAGGAAATCATGTCTGCAACATTTCTCAGTAAAATGAAGAAGTGGGTAAACTTTTAGGAAAAATTAAGTGCATGCAAAGTATATTAGTCACACACTTGACTAATGAATTTTGCACTGCTTGAATACTGCCTAATTTTACCTTCAATCTCAGAGACAATCATTGTCACTTTAATGGATATTTAGTTTCATTTGTACGACAGATTGTTTTGATTATCTTTAGCGTACTGGACATTTAGAGTGAAGAATCCTCATGGTATTAAGTGTGATGTAGCAAGGTCACAGTGATTACAGATATTTTTCTCGAGAGTTGCATTATAAATATGAAGTCACCTTTGTTCTTCTGTAAATCAGAAGTACACACACACACACACTGCAGGAAGCAGTGGCCTTTACAGTGAAGCACGGGTGCAGCTTTCATGTCATTTATGTCTCATCAGTGTTGTTCCTGGCGAGGGATGATACTTGATATTCAGAGGATAGCTTTGTCTCCCCAATTTAATCAGCCGCTCCTGTTTTCTTCCGCAGAGGAGAGTCACCAGGGAGATCTAGAAATTGTTTGTGTAATGTACAATACTATAACAAAGGCAGGCTGTAAAACACAATCTGGAAGCGTGCGTTAAAGAGGATTTCAGATGTGGGCTTTTGTGATCACCGGGATGTGAAGTGGCATAAATAATGGAAAAGCCAGGAAATGTGGGGCTGATGAAAGACTAGTGCTAAAGAATCTCTCTCTGGCATCATTTGGATGATGGGCAGACCGACTGTGGTCTGAGTCATCAGAGAGAATGGCGGAGATGACAGCCTACTGTTGATTGAGCCAAACAGACATGATATAGAAGTTCTTGAACAATCAAAGAGCTGCAGAGACCCTTAATATGACGGAGTTTTCTCCATGTCTGCGCGCGTGTGTGTGCATGTGTATCTGTGTGTCTATCTGTGCATGAGTGTTAGTGTGTGTGCATCTGTATTTGTATGTATATCAGTGTTTGATATGCGAGTGTCTTTGTAATTGTGTCTGTATGGGTTTAAATTTTTGGTTTGTAATATCGTAGGCCACTTGGTTTACATGTTGATTTCACCAAGGCCATGTCCAACTCTGAGCCACAGAGATGCTGGAGCCAGTGGTCTTTTTGCTAAACGGAGATCCATTATTATTGTGAGGGTA
>OMLF01010815.1:122547-142498 GCA_900302615.1 Holocentrus rufus
ATTGACACCCCACTTCTAGGCGTGTTGTGAAAACATTCTCCCCAAGTTATCGAGCTGAAATGAAATGAAATGAATGAAGTGCTAGAAATAATTCACCAGTGCGCAAATGCAGGAAAAGCACAAAAATTGAAATCTGTGTAAATTCTGGGGCATTTATTGTTATACATTCCCTGTCATGGTTTGGACTTGAGCAGAAAATCACCGTTTGTAGCCTTAAGCAGTCGTATTCATAAAAATGCACGATTCTACAAATTCAAGGAATCAGTCCAGTTACATACTTGCACATAATAATGCTTATTCCTTCTCTTTTAATTCACCAAGGGTTTACAGTGGTTCTTGCTGACTGAGGAGGAGATTGTTCCCACTATCATAGCGATGGATGGCAGGCGCAGCCGTCGCACCAAGTCTGAGCCCCAGCAGGCAGGTGATGGTGCTGGAGCCAGGCAGAGGAAGGGACATCCTCCCAGTGTTGGTGAAACCAGCTTCCAAGATGTCAAAGATGCCAAGCTTCTCCGGAAACTGGAAGCTCAAGGTCAGTTCACATGTATCTGGGGCACGTGAAAACAGCTCATGACAACGTGCAGTCCCTTGCATTTTTTGGGTCCACTTTGTTGTTGGTGTATTTTTCGTAATCCTTTGGATTCCTGTAGACGTGATGTCATGTTGACATATTTCCAATGCTGATATAGTGGAGTTTAAAAGCAATTTTATACATCAGTAGTAAACACCAGGTTTTGTAATTCAGCCTCTTATAATGAAAGAGTTTCTAGGCCCATCATTTTGTATGTATGCTCAGCATTCATGCAGCGAGTAATCAATCATAGAAGAGGTAGAGATATCAATATCTGCACTGACAGTAGCCTCAATAATCCATAATCCATAATGCAGTTCAAGCTCAAAACATGTTGTGTTTTATTTAAGGGGCATAACTAATTTTTTCTCACCTGGAAAAACTCTCTGCTCTTACTATAGGTATTGCTCTCTCAATTGATACAAAAATATATCAAAATATCATGATATCAAAAGATGTATTGGGAAACACAAAACCACTAACTAAAGTAGAAATAGATGCAAGCTGAAGGAAATTGGTTAAACCAAACAACAAAAAACCTTAAAGTGCTTCATCTGAAAATAATGAGTATCTGAATATCAAAGACTGAAGATGTATACAGGGTAAGAGAATTAAACAGTGTTTTTTTCATCAAGTCTCTCACTCAGTAGGTCAGTAGGTCAGTGCTTTCTTTAACACGTTTCATCTTGTTGCAGAAATTGCTCGACAGGCAGCCCAGATCAAAATGATGAGAAAACTTGAGAAGCAGGCCATGGTGCAAGCGGCCAAGGAGGCAAGGAGACAACAAGGTAAACAGCTGGTATCGAGTCAGGCACGCTCCTTTCTGCTACCCCAGATCACACACTGCGCACAAGCCTAATTTGTTTGTGTCTTACAGCAATAATGGCTGCTGAGGAGAGACGGAAAAAGAAGGAGCAGATGAAGATTCTTAAACAGCAAGTAAGGATTTCTCTTTGTGTGCTTTGTTTCATGTTGTGTCAAAAGCTCTTCAGCTGTCCGCATCAGGTGATACTGTTTTTTTTTTTTTATATATATATGATGGTGTCAACAAAGCAATGATATTCAAGGTTTGTGCACTCCTGGGTGAAAAGGCTTTAAGCACAGTTCAATTGCTTTGAAATTCTAAGAGGCAGTTGCTATCCTTAAAGATGCTGCACCTTCCTCATCTGCATAGAAGCGCAGTACTTCTTCACCCCCCCCACCACCACCACCACAGACACCAGCACTCTCCGCTCTATAACATGCATGACTTAAAAGTTAATTCATTTGATCTTGCCCTCATCCTTTTACCAGGAGAAGATCAAGCGCATTCAGCAAATTCGTATGGAGAAAGAACTCCGTGCACAGCAAATTCTCGAGGTTGGTCCTGAAAGTTATTGCAGAAACATTCTAAAACACTTCCTTTCTGCTGTTGATAGGATTTTTCAAAAAACCCAACCAAAGGCTATTCCTAAATTATGTGGTTCCACTTTTAGTTGCGTCTGGTGACTACATGTGACTAATGCTTAATTGGTTTTTTGCAAAAGTGCCATTGAATATGAAAATCTCCTCAGACCATGGTGGAGTTTAACAGTCAGAATATTATCATTAAGTCAGAGGTGGCCCAGAGTTTACTATGGGTAGGTGAAATAGCTATTTTCTATGCCCTCACTAATAGAAGCTCTGAAGTATTTTAGCTTTATAAATCAAATTTCAGTTGACACGCTTGGCAAGCGGCTCTTAACAGGATTTCACTGGGGCTATAATTACTGATAGAAATTTTGCTTAATTTATTCTGACTGCCTGCTGGTATTTCATAAGAACTACAGCCATTTTGTCTTTTTAGTGTTAATGGGAGGAAATAATTATCTCATTGCTTAAGATTGCAATATGTTATGTTTGACATTACCATTAAGCCACTGGCTCTATTTTGCTTTCTGTGGAATCTTTGTCATTGACAGCATCAACTATCTTTTGAACAATTTTTGATACAAAGCCCACTTTATTGTATTTATGGATGTTTTTTCCAGGTCCTTTATCCTTCTCATTTGTGTATTTTAATTAAGAAAATTATCTCAAGTGATTGCAATTAATCAAAAAATCAAACATTGTTCCCACAGTTGAGTATTTTTCCATTGCAAGCTTTTGTATGAAAGGTTTGTAGATGTGTGTGTGTTTGTAAAGCTCGTCTAGTCTTTAAATAATGGGGTGTATGTGGTTTTGAATGAGATATATAAAATCTGTCCAGCGCTTCTGTTGCATGACCTGAAGACCTGTTTTGCATGCACAGGCGAAAAGGAAAAAGAAGGAAGAAGCAGCCAATGCCAAAATATTGGAGGCTGAGAAACGAAACAAGGTTAGTTAGATGTGCTTTAAGAACGAACTGTGATTGTTGTGGCCACTGTTGCCTACTGAACCTAACATAAGAAAACCCCACGCCCAGTCAGCTACCATGAATGTCCTGTGTGCCCCTGACTCTGAACCTCTTCCTTGCCTCTCATTGCCTCATTTAGGTGAATGTAATGTAATGCTCCTTGCTGCAGGGTGCTGCTTCTCAGTGCTAAGGAGAATTTCCTTGGCACCTAGAGCAGACCTTTTCCATGTTAATCAGTGTCATAAAAAGAAGGTGCATCTTCGTCTACGTGTATCTATAAAATGATGAGGGCATTTCCATTTTCACATTAACTGGAAACCTGCTCAGACTATGTGCTTGTCATTCAGAATAGTGGGATTTTAGCAATCTGCTGTTGAAAAAGAAGAAGCCAACTTGTTTGTGTCAGCTTTTTATATGGTGGAAAAAGTAAATGTTAAAATGTTTTGCTTTCTAATTGAGTTAATCTTTTTCCTAAAGGAGAAGGAGATGCGAAGACAGCAAGCTGTTGTACTGAAGCACCAAGTTGGTATCGCTCTCCTAGACCACATGAAGTCATTTAACTTGAATTTTTTGGTGATGGGTTCTAACAATCATAATTTGTTAGTAATCCGTCAGACTTGAGCCAAGGCACCTCTTCTTAGTAAAAGATTAAAAAGCCTTTATTAAATGGCCAGTTCATAATAGAACAATTAAAAATTCTCACTAACATGCTGAGGCCTGCTGGTCTTCATTGCTAGTTCATTATAGAACAATTAAAAGTTGCCTTGGCTCAAGTCTGTCACATTACTATGACTGTTTCATCCCTCCAACAAAGAGCACCTTCTTCTCTTGTTTGATTAGCCACTGCAGTACTTTCTCCATATGTTTTAATCATAACTTGTTATAGCCTAATAGAATAACTGCTTCATTATTTCCTGTCAAATAATCTGTCAAATTATCCTCTGGGGTTCTTGGGGGTGTTTTGTTTCTGAAGGCTCTAGCTTACTATGTGCATTAGGCCTGCTTTAGGCTGGCAGGTTCTTGCAAACATGGTTTTCATGTGTGATTTTCTATTTCATAATACTTTGCCAACTCTTTCTGCCAGGAGTTGGAGAGGCATAGACTAGATATGGTATGGGTATGTTTGTTTCTGTACATCTAACACTGTATTGTGAACTCGTGATAAATGGTTGCCATCATAGTAATGCATTAAGTGTAGCGTTGGCTGTGGTCATACTACATTCTTCTGCATGGCTTTTCCAGAACAGTGCATTGCATATGTCTGTGCCATTTGTCTCTCCGAGAAAACACATCCATTATCTGCCTAAAATGATCAAAAATGCCTTGACTGCGCAGAAATCATATACAAGATGCAGTGTATAGTACTCTCTTAGCCCAAAAGAACACCAACCATCCATTGCATTGTTTTTGTTTTGGATTGATCTAATTTATGCTCTCAAAATCCATTTGGTTTACAGTTTGCGAGGCAGTTTCACTTAACCATTGTACAGCCTGAAAAATAAAATCAATATGCAGCTTGTTTATTGCCATTAATTTACATCACTGAGTTAAGGGACATATATAAATCATATTTTATTTAATAATTGTTCTCATTTTAGATTTAAAGATTTATCATGATAGTACAATATTATTTCTCTCACTGAATTCTTTGCAGATTAGTTTCCACAGTAAATAAAGAAAGCAGGCTTGTATAATGTAACATGTATAATCATGTATAAAAATAAACTCCAGTAACTTGTGAATTTCATAAGAGGCTGTTCATTAACCTATTACAAATTTAAACAACTTTTTGCTTATTTCTGTAACACCTTACAATACCTGTTGCTAATAGTGCTGAACGTCTTGGTGTGTACCAGCTTTTGCTTATTGCCAACATGCTCAGATTAAAGGCTTATTCTAACTTTGAGCTAATGCTTTGTGCATACAACACTGCTCTTATACTTTATGCTTTGCCATTTTGCTTTTCAGTTGTCATTGTATTGCATTTGGATCAATTATATTGTATGTCTCTACACTTTAACTGCAGTACAGTGTTAACCATTTTGGTGGTGTAGTACTGTGACAAATTGTGGTCTGTGTTTCTTGTTCCTACTGTGCATGTCATAGTGAGCTGTGCTTACTGTGTGTACATCTGCGACTCTTTTCAAACAGTCTTTAACTGTGTTTCTGTGCTTCACCAGGAGAGGGAGAGACGCAGGCAGCACATGATGCTGATGAAGGCTATGGAGGCCCGTAAGAAGGCAGAGGTGCGTAATTCCTGATTCATATACTTCTCTCTGGAGCTGCTCATTTTCTCCTCCTATTCTCTATTAATCTTTATTGTATCTATAGAAAATGTGCATAAAACTGAGAAAAACCCCCAGGCAATTTTCTGCTAAAGTGCAGGACTTTATAAGAATGCGTAGTACTTCATCAAAAAGATGTAGTCCTTAACACACTAATCTGCAGCAGTCCACACTGTTAACATGGTTTTAACTTGGCTGTAGGAGAAAGAACGGCTGAAGCAAGAGAAGAAAGATGAGAAACGGTTGAATAAGGAGAGGAAATTGGAGCTTAAAAGACTGGAACTGGAAATGGCCAAGGAGCTGAAGAAGCCAAATGAAGACATGTGCTTAGCAGATCATAAGGTATTCACATACTGTGAGGAATTTGGGGTGTTCATCTTACAATATAATTGCTATAGAATCTTGGTATTAAGATTACAGTTGGTTATGACCAATCTATGATTTCATTGCTTTTGTATCAGTACCACCACAATGCATGCACTTCATATCACTGAAAGCATCCTGATTAAAAGGAAAGCAGGTACAGGTTAAAAGACTGCCATCAAGTGGCTACTGATGTCATAGCACCACATACTTTCTCATAGTGTCTTATCAGAGAGAATTGTAGACCTGTACCCACAACGTTTCCCATTTCTAAGAGGAGGAAGCCAGTTCTGCAGCCATTACTATATAGGTCACATGACTGTACAAGCTGTAATGTGATTTAAAGTACCTATATGTCAAATCCCCCAAGAAACCTAATCTGTGTATCTATTGCATATGAGACCCACGTATCTCACGGCATGCCTCACAATGTATCCGAAAGAATTATAAAATGTAAGAGGGCTCTATTTCAATATGTCCTCACAATCTATTTCTTTAAGAATTTGGAATTCAGGCAAAGTTGCAAACTATTCATAGACAATAAAATTGTTAATTCCAGTTTGTATTTCTCTCTAGCCAATTCCAGAGCTGTCTCGTATCCATGGCCTGGTCTTACCAGGAAGCACCTTCTCCGACTGCCTGATGGTGCTGCAGTTCCTGCGCAGCTTCGGCAAGGTGCTGGGATTTGACGTGAGCGCCCATGTGCCCGACCTAAGCAAGCTGCAAGAAGGGTTGCTCAACATCGGGGATGGTATGGGCCAGGTGCAGGACCTGCTGGTGCACATGCTGTCCTCAGCTGTGTGTGATCCTGGTCTCCCTCCAGGGCACAGGGTGAGAGTCAGTCACTGCAGTGATATGGATACATTAATTAATGCACACACGCGCGCGCACACACACACACACAGCAATGCAGGATATAGTAATGCAAGATAAACACATGAAGTGATGTCTGGTCATGAGCACAGTTACATTGTTTTTTTAGTAGTATGTAATTAATATTAAGTCCTGTGAACTTAAAAGTATACTCAGTGTGCTCTCTGACCTCAGTCCTCCATTCCGAACACACAAGTACAGCAGCGTGTTATCAATACTCTGGCTCTGTGCAGCTAAATGAAGGGGCTTATCTGTTTTGGAGGGTATCAGTGTTTAGAGCTCTTAATACACGTCTACAGTTTAAACCAGGAATTTTAATTCATCCCCAAAGCCATTTCTCCATGCTATTCTGTAGGGCTTAGTCACGCCTTTATGTGACTTTCCATTATTCTCTTGAAGGAACCCGTCTGACAGCCTCTTATTATGGAGCCGTGTACTGTACAACATTTAGGAAGAGATTCTTCCCTGAAAGGACAGTGTTCCACCCCATTCCTCCTGTTACTGTCACTCATGTTTTCATATGATGCCTGTCACCTCTGCTCTGAGGTTAAACTATCCATGCATTAAGGAAATTTGATTAAACATCACTTATTAAAAAATACATTACATTTGTCTGATATCTCTTTCTTGAAATATTCTATTTCTCAGACCAAGACTGCCTTGGGGGATCACTTGACTAATGTGGAAATCAACAGAGACAACGTGTCTGAGATCCTGCAGATCTACATGGAGGCTCACTGTGAGCAGACAGAGCTGGCTGAGCTGGCACTCAGTCTGAAGACGAAGGCCTTCCAGGCCCACACCCCCTCCCAGAAGGCCTCCATACTGGCCTTCCTGGTCAACGAGCTCTGCTGCAGTAAGGCCGTGGTCAGGTGAGGGACACATGCTCGGTTTTGCCTCTTTCTGATACTTCTGTTTGACTGTGCTATCATGGCAAAACACACAAGCAAACTGACTCACATTTTATTAAGGAGGGCATGTTAATGTATCATTCATAGGAGGCTTGATTCCTAGTACCACTCAAATAAATCCTGATCGGTATGAGGCTTTGGTCAATTTCATGAGGCTTGTGTAAAATAAATCATTGTTGGCTTGTGAATATTATTCAATGCACTGTATAAACAAGTGTTCCTTAGTTGCCTGATTGAAGCAGTTTCACTTTTATGGTTTAGAATGGACAGTACTGTCTTGTTTTATTCATCAGAGCTTAAATTTTTAATGTACTAACACAAGTATCAAAAGGAATAGGACAAGTTGTGTTCTGATGGACAATTTCACCGTGTTGCATCAAACTACATGTCATACATTTTTCATGAGTACCACTAAAGCACTGAAACACATCTGGTATACCTCGCAGTGTGTATTCCACACACTCATTTATGCATAGAGGTCACAGAAGCATCAGTTTCAGTATTCTTGCATAACTAACTTGTATTTAATTTGACTGTTTCTTTGCAGTGAGATTGACAAAAACATAGATCATATGACCAACCTAAGGAAGGACAAGTGGGTTGTTGAAGGAAAACTTCGCAAGTGAGTATAGAAATTTTCTAATGAAGCTCTTATGGCTGGTTGCTGTGGATGGATGGATAAATAAATAAATAAATAAATAAATAAATGTTGATTAGGTATGTTTATTAGGTTTGTGGAGGAATTAGAAATTTAATGTAGAACCTGGTCCAGAATTCAAGATGTTTAAAAGTATTGTGTACCATAAGTGCTGACTCCCAATGCTCCACTGTTTTTGTCTTTCCAGACTGAGGAGCATCCATGCAAAGAGGACAGGGAAGAGAGACAGCAGCATAGGAGGAGAAGACAGCCAAACCCTGGGCACCCCTACTGCTGGACGCAAACGCAAGAGGAAAGAAGGGGACAGTGAGGAGGAGGAGGATGAAGACGAGGACAGCGAGGACAGGGATGACGACGATGAAGAGGAGGAGGAAGGAGGGGGAAAGAAAGGGAAGAAAGTAGAAATCTGCGAGGAGGAGGTTAGTGCGAGTGGAATCCATGACTAAATCTGTGTTTATATACAAAGTGTCAGCTGGATCACTGGCCTCACACTAATGGGTTTTTGTTTCCTCCAGGATGACAGCGACCACGCAGCCAGTGTGGAGGAGCTGGAGAAACAAATAGAGAAATCATACAGGGTAATTAAACTGAATAAGACAGATTTTCCCCAGTTCACCTTATCAGTGGATGTGAGAATGTCGCTGTGTAATTTGAGTTCTTGTATTTTCTGCCTCTCCAGCAACAGAGTCAGATCAGACGGAAACTGTTCGAGTCATCCCACTCACTCCGCTCCATGATACTTGGCCAAGACCGCTACAAGAGGCGCTTCTGGGTGCTGCCGCAGTGCGGCGGCATCTTTGTTGAAGGCATGGAGAGTGGCGAAGGTGTGAGCCCAAATTTACTTGTTGCAGTACATCTTAAAGTTCAGTTTTTATCTGGTCTTCTCCCTTGTTCTGTGTGTACAGGTTAAAAAATCAGCTAAATTAGGAATATGTTTATGTACTGTGGTCTCTCAGGTTTTGAGGAGCTAGAGAAGGAGAGAAAACGACAGAGGACTGCTCAGGTGATCAAGGTAAAAGAGGAGCAGCTGGAGGAGGAGGAGAAACCAGCGGTCTCCAGCCCAGCTCAGAGCACGGACCGAGACTCAGCCACACCAGAGAGCCAGCAGGGCAAAGACACGCTCAACCTCTTCCTTCAGAAACCTGGCTCCTTTTCCAAGCTCAGCAAACTGCTCGAAGTAGCCAAGATGTCCCCGGACTCAGACAGCAACTCGCCCAACAGTCAGAACAGTTGTCCCACCAAAGTCCCCACCACTGCGTCTTATCCTTCCTATCCCAGCTCTCAGCCAAGACCGTCCTGCAGCCCCTCAACCGCCTCCTCTCAGCTGGGAGCAGTAGCTAAAACAGATGCTTCAGTGCCGTCTCTGCTTGGTGCCCCCTACCTCAGCAGCAGCCCCTGGATGACCTGCAGCCCACAGCTCACCCTCCAGAATGACCAGCTCTCCAGGGTGCTGACAGAGAAGAGCGGGCAGTGGTTTAGCCTGCTGCCCCGCTCTCCTTGCGACGAGTCCTCCATCACTTCTGGCTCCACCCCTCCAGCCTCCTCCTCGTCTCCACAGTCCATCAGGCCCAAGTCGCCCTCCTCCCTCTCCCCCAATCCTCCAACCACAGCCAGCTCCAGCAGTCCTGCTGGGATCAATAACCTGCAGTTGTCTGCTCTTCAGGTTGGTGGATAACATCTCCATCTCAGTTGCCAACATGTAGGATTGAGCTGTGCTATTTAACAACACTGGCATGTAGACCTAACCAAATCACATGCCTAATTTGGTCATATTGTATACAGAAGAGTTTGAGCTTTTTGTACCTATTACATTATTTCATTTGTAAGTGGGGAAAAAAGTTTTGTCTTGTAATAGTTCACAGTGTTGTTAATTCTCCCACTCAGCAAGGGAAGTCTGGTGTTCATCAGATGGCGCTGCCATTCTGTGGCTGGTCCAGTGCTGTGATGAACCCCAACCTGCCCTTCCCTGGCAGTCCTCTACCGTCCATGTTGGATCTGGCCTACCAGCATGCTGAGGGTAACGGGAACAGGAACAGCAACCCCTTCCTGGCGAATAGCAACTCCATCGGCAAGAGTGAGACCCCAGAGCCCCCTAGTGAGAAGCCCGCCTGTGCCTCATTCCCTGCTGTGGAGGTGGCCAAGACCCAGGACTACCCCAGTCCTCAGCCCATCCCTGAGGGTAAGCATGGCAGACTGCCAGCGCACACAAGGGAAATACGCCGGACTAAAGAAATTCAGTGTCTAGACAGCACTGGAGTTCATGTTGTGAAGACTGTCACTTGATTATGCAGCTTTTCCTATGTTGCTACATTTGAATACCATTGAAGAATAGTGTGTGATATTTTTAAATGTGTCCACCATCCATTGGCAGAGATGCTGTGCGGATGGTGGAGAGTGTCAGACATGGAGGAACTGCATACTCTGGTCAAGGTCCTCCACAGCCGAGGCATCAGAGAGAAGGTCCTACAGAAACAGATCCAGAAACATATGGAGTACATGGCCCAGTCCTGTGCCAAGAGCAAAGATGGTAGGTCCACATTTCCTCTGCTCTTTTAAAGTCAAGACTCAGCGACTAGGGTTTTGTAGAAATTCAGCCACTGAAAAAAGTATACGCAAGTATTTCCTTTGCATCTTTGTATTTGTGATATAGTGCATAGCCTTCTTGTAACATGTAAAAGGTAAGTTTAAGTACCATTTAATTATAGCCTGATATAATGAAATGTACAAGATCTATAGATTGCTTCAAAACTGCAGGGTATCATATAGTCTACTGTGATTTTATGTGTGTATAGTGACAGTGATTGACGTGGCAGAGCTGGAGGAGCAGCAGGTGAACGAGGCGACAGTAGAGAGCTGGTGCATTGAGGAGCAGGCCATGGAGGCAGACATCAGCCTGCTGCAGCAGGTAGAGGAACTGGAGAGGAAAGTCACTTCTGCCAGCCTGCAGGTCAAGGTACAGGAATTCAAGTTTTTCTGTCCATATTAATTTCATGAATTTTCAGTACATTGTCATCAGACTATGTGGATTTGAATTCCTGTGTCATCAAAGAAGCGTGCCATAGTTGACTTATGTCTCTCTCTGTTCCAGGGCTGGATTCACCCTGAGCCCCAGTCGGAGAGGGAGGATCTGGTGTACCATGAGCACAAGCCCTTATCTTCCCCGGCTACGGAGAAGAAGGGGCAGAGGGACGCCAGCCTGGAGGACCCGCCTAGCAGCGTGGTTCGGCGCCCCAACAATCCCCTAGATATAGCTGTCACCAGGCTGGCAGAGCTGGAGAAGAACATTGAGCGAAGGTACCTGAAGAGCCCCTTAAGTACCACCATTCAGATCAGACTGGATAATGTGGGTACAGTCACTGTGCCTGCTCCTGCACCATCCAGTAGTGGTGATGGTGAAGGGTAGGTTCATCCCAGACTCCTTCTGAAGACACCTCACCTCAAAGTATGCGTCTTCTGCTTCACTGGGGCCTCTTCAATGGACCCTGTTCTTGCTATCCTGCACTTTTCGCTGTGTGCATCGTGCTCATGGTGCCTTTCTGATTGTCCAATGAGGTGGCTGTGTCATTATTAGGAGTGCTTTGTAACTGCATGGTGCATCAGATGGTTTAAGTGACTGACTATAATCTATATCACCTGATCCTCAAAGTACAGCAACTAATTCTCACACTCCAGAATGAATTCCATATTATAAGGCATGGGATTTCTGCAGCACTGTGGAAGCTATATGTCTTTAACCCTGGCTGCTCAGAACTAAACACTCTTTCACTGTTTTATTGCCTGTGCACTGTTTTTCTATGTTGGTTGATATTCAGTGTTATTTTATGTGACAGTGCGACCCACTGTACAATTATGCTGACTCTTTTCTCGTTTTCTGTGCCCTCAAAGCGGCGAGGAGGATTTGGCTCCAGGGATGAGACTGTGGCGGAAAGCGATCTGCGAAGTCCGCAACGCAGCTCAGCTGTCGCTCTGCATTCAGCAGCTGCAAAAATCCATCGCCTGGGAACGATCCATCATGAAAGCAGTTAGTGTCCCCTGAATTCTCTCTCCACAAGGGATTGTTTACATCTTCAGCAGATTTGTCAGGCATAAGCCTAAACACCAATTTATGACACACAGTGAAAATTCCCCACTAGGGTATAGTAACAGTTTCAAAGCATGCTCTCAGTATTCATGAAATCTCATAGCAGTTCACAGGAGCTGCTGTATGAACACTAGATTATGGTGGTGTATTGTCAGAGAACACAACATTTTAAAATATATTTTGGTGTGTTTCCAGTACTGTCAACTATGTCGAAAGGGGGATAATGAGGAACTTCTATTACTTTGTGATGGCTGTGACAAAGGCTGCCACACTTACTGCCATAAACCCAAGATCACAACAATACCTGAGGGGGACTGGTTTTGTCCTGCTTGTATAGAAAAGGTATACCTTTCTTGTTTGGTTGGCATGGCCTCAGTGATCAATTACAGAGCCAAGAACCTTTTTATGTATTAAAATAATCTTTAAATGGCTCAGTTAGCTTGGCACTGTTAGTTATATCCAAAGGTTTCTCTCCCCTTCCATTTAATTGTCAAATGATTACTGAAATTAATTCAGCTGCATATGACAAGTTTGGGCCTCTGCGACTGTACACTTCTTCTTTGTATATCTGCTGTCATTCAGGCGAGTGGTCAATCCCCCCGGAGTAAGAAGCAGCCGAGCCGAACAGCTGGAGGGGGAAAGAAAGGCAGCGAGGTAAAACGGAATAAGAAGTTGCCTGTGGTTGGAGAGCTCTGTGAGGATGAAGCTGCCAGTCCCAGTACCAGCAGCAGTAGCAGCAGCAGTAGCAGCAGCAGCAGTGGCAGCAGCTGCATGCCAAAGAAAGGTACCAAGGAGTCCAAAAAGAAGAAAGGAGAGGAGAGCCCACCGGGAAACCAGGCCAAACACGACAGCCCTGTCTCTTGTGTGAAAAAGGCCAAAACGGCTAAAGAGAACAACACCAGCGAGCTGGCAATGTGTCGGTACGCTTGAAAACCCTCTCAGACCACGCACACACCACCAACATCTACTTTATTCCTTCTGACTGTGAAGGTTAATGATGGAATGGGTCTAACAAAACAAGAATAACTACATGAAGAGTATAATCATTATCCCAGAGGTTTGCAAGCGCTATTTTTAGATAAGCTCTTGCAGTAAAAGTAGTAGCATCCCTATACAGTCATGAATCTACCTCACTGCAAAATATATCCATGTCACCATGTCATTTAGTCTAGTATTGTCATTAAATTGTATTTTTTCTTAAAATAAGTGAATAAATCTGCTAATGTGGTGACATAATTTCAGTGGAAACTAGCTAGTTACCACCACCGACACTACAGTTGTCAAAATATGTCAGCTCCACATGTCGGAGTTTCACCATTTTCTTCCCCCCCGGCCCGTTTTCAACTCGTTTCTAATAATAATGCATCTATTTTCATGACTGTACCTAGAATGGGACATGAGATATGTCCGTTCAAATTCTCCTCACTTTATAGCAAGTTGCCGCAATGCCACATGTCCAGTCAGCGTTACCTTGTTCAGTGGCCACTGAATAATAATAAACTATACCAAGTTTTGAGAAAGTTTGCAGGAAGGTTATGGTTAAATTGGAAATCAGATCTCCAGTGCTCCCATGTTGTGCCAATAATAGAGGGTTTGCTTCTTTTGTTTGACACTGTTACTTGACGCAGGTTGGAAGTCATACTGTATGCATTTTTGTGAGAACCCACAACCACCAAATTTACCCCCAAATTTTATGTGATCCACTCATATGTTGATATCCTGCAAACAAACAGAATGGGGTAAAAACACAACCCCTGTCCAACTCGATTAGCCGAGGTAATGAATTTCTTCTAAGACTTTTCTTGAATCGAATAACATTATCTTAAAACTAGTGGAGACAAACTAGTGTAAAGAAAGTTCTGAAAACAGACAAAAGCAGTGGAAAGAAATGAGATTATCTCACCCTGCTGTTTTTTTTAAGGAAAATAAGACACAGTACTAGACATAAAACAGACATTGTTGCAGTGCAGAGGATTAATCTTTGTTTACTGCCTGTGCTGTGCAGAGTGCTGCTGTGTGAGCTGGAGGCCCATCAGGATGCCTGGCCCTTCCTGACCCCAGTCAACTCCAAAGCTGTGCCCGGCTACAAGAAGGTCATCAAAAAGCCTATGGACTTCTCTACCATCAGAGAAAAGCTCATCAACAACCAGTATGTCTGTTTTATTTCAAGCGCTAATGATTCCAAAAGACATGTATTTGATGTTGAACTATTTTCTGTTTAGACGGTTTTGAAAATGTCTGAACTGAACGCAATTTCTGTTGATTCCAGGTACCTAAATTTGGAGACGTTCCTTGTTGACGTGAATCTGGTTTTTGATAACTGTGAAAAATTCAATGAGGATGATTCTGCAATCGGTCGAGCAGGCCACAGCATGAGGAGGTTCTTTGAGAAACGATGGACTGAACTGTTGAAGTGAAGATCTCAAGTGAGTCCGGACTTTGTTTCTGCTCCGACCAGATGTCTTGACTCTCATTTCCAGTGTGGAAGGCCCTCTCTTCACCGGTGACACTAAACCACACAGTTGTAATTCTAGATATTCATACCACTGATGTACAAAGTGAGTGGGGAAATACACCTGCTGTAACTGGTAAGAATGTCACAAACAGTGGATGAGTGTCTTAAAGTGCAATACCATTTCCTGTATTAAAATGCACTGACGCTGTAACTGTTGTAACTTGGAATTGAAGATTTCCTCTGTAGATAGGTCTTTTACTTTTTTTTAATCAATACTATAGTGAATGTATTTATTTTGAGTATTTATGTTGTAATGGTTCAAGTCTTTGTTTTCTAAGAAAAAGGAGAAAACTTCTTAAAAAAAATCTAAAGAATGTTTTATCAACCATTAAACAAGCCAATAAAAAGCATTGTTTACAGTTCTGTGACTCTAGGGTGCCAGTAGACTCACAATAATACTATTAATCTGCATTTGTGAGTAAATGTATGTTTATAATTGCTTACTTACAGGGTAGGCATCATTGACACATATGTATATATACCGTTCATTTATGCCAATATTTGCCAGTCTTATTTCTAATATGTATAATGTGTACATAGCCTACAGTACAGTCTTGTTAAAGATATTGTTTATGCCTTGTTTATTGTTTACTGATTGTAGCATTTCATATGTCTTAAATTGGTACATTCACATTGCCTGTACTGTATATCCACTGAACACACTGTGGTCTCCTCAGTATTGGTAGTGCCTGCCCTCTTTATGCTAGGATGCTAGTTCTTTTCTTTTTCTTTCTCTCTTCCTTCCTTTTTTTTTTTTTTTTTTTAAACTATTTGGAGTGTGTGTACTGTATGTCCGTACTGCACAATATACTGTAGGAAACCCTTATACAAAAAGTCTTAAGAGCTTTGTATTCTGAACCAGAAGTGACATGATGCACAGTAGGTTTCATCTCCAAGCATTTCCCTCAGCCAGTCTTGCCAGAGAACAGGACAGGCACTGAACCTTTGTGTCATGGTTCCCTGGTGGCATATCAAGCAATTTTGTTAAATCCAAGTCAGAGTACTTGAAGTTATTTTCTTTATTGATATCGTGAAATGGGTAGCAACTTTTGTAGGAGCGTCATTTTTAAGTTGTGGGTGTGTGGCACGGACGTAATAAAACATGTTTTTCAAAATAGCAGTATTAACTCACTCTCTATCTCCCGCTTTAAATGTCAGTTTTCTTGACTGCATCCAGAAATGCATAAGTAACCTAGTCATACATTTACCCATAATGTGGGGTTTTGACTATGACTTGTGGGCTGCACCATCGTATGTCATAGGACTGCTCATACCATTAACGGAGAGACTGAAAATGAAATGCCACGCTTTTATACAGCAGAGGCAACTTCTCCCACTTTTTAAATTCTGTAACGTATGACAACTTAATGGGAAGATAATATGCACGTTTTACTATGTAATGCAAATACACTTTTGAATCACGGTTCAAAATAGTCTGAGATAAATTACTTGACTTTACTCAGTGGGTTTTGGAACAGCTGAAGGTAATCAGGTTAATGAGGCTAGTCATGTAGCCTGTTGAATTGGATCAGACCAGTCCCGTTTCACAGTGACAGTGATTAATAAAGATCTCTCAAACAGCATGAACTAGCCTATGCTATCCGCAAGGAACACGAGTGACTTTTATTACACACGATAACTGTCCACGTCACATGACTAATAAAGAAGAGATACAGGAGAGGAGGAAGTCTGTGGACTACTGACCTCAAGGAGCAACGTGTTTTGACAGGTATGTGCCTTTAACGTATTTCAATTAAATGCTCAAGATGAACAGAGCTTTTCCAACGCAGCTACTTTGACAGGTAAACACAGGTGTCACTAATAAGGCTCTATTAGTGGACCAGCCTGAACAGTCAGGACCCTAGCTTTGTCTACCTGGAACGGGACCTTAATTAATGTAATTAGTAACAACTTTGTTTACCTGCTGTGAAAAACGTCTGTTAGCAACTTAATGTTGGACAGTTGCCAAGTCAGAACTTCTAAAAGCTTCATATGAAAAGTCATTGTGGTTGCCTTTTGCCCTTTAATTTCAGAGGCGGGGAAAACTGCGCAAGTAAACTCTTATGCAGAGCCAAGAGCTGGACGACACACAACAACACAGCATGGTTTCAATAGTGTGCACCCTTCAACACCACGGCGACGAGGTAACTTCTTGTGCGTTTTCTCCGACTCTTCTGGCGACGTGTTCCGGCGATAAGACGGTTCGCGTATATGACACTAATGACTTCTCGGAGCTTCCGTACTCGCCGCTCTCGGGTCACGGCTACGGCGTTCACTGCTGCTGCTTCAGCGCCTGCGGCAGCCACCTGGTCACCTGCTCCACAGACGGATCCGCTATAGTCTGGAGCTCAGCGACAGGTGAGGCGGCGGCAGTCCTGCAGCACCCAGGCCGTAGCCCTGTCCGCGTCTGCGCACTGGCGCCCGACTCCTCCCTCCTGTTGGCTGGAGCTTGCGATGGCACCGTGGCCCTGTGGGACTTTGACTCCAAGGCACTGCGCAGGTACTGCACAGTGAATCAAAACAAGCTGTATATCCTCACATTATCAAAGATAGTTGCCCCCCACCCCTCATTCTTCTGACTATCTGTGTCAAGTCAAAACGTTTAATTTGTCCTGATAGTGCCACATGTCCCATCCTGCATCTGCTCTCCTCTCCGGCAGTTGCAGTGCGGTAAGTGAGGCCAGTGTGGTGGCTTGCTGCTTCTCCCCATGTGGCCAGATGTTTGTGAGCGGCTGCACCAACGGAGACCTCAAACTCTGGGACGTGAATGTGAGCCTCCTCCACGCTGAGAAGGACGCCCACGACCTGGGAGTCACCTGCTGCAGCTTTGCACCCCAGTATGAAATTGGTGAGACCTTATTGGCACACTGAATAGATATGTTTGACAATTTTAATAGTGGTAAGATGAACTTTTCTGCTTTTCCCCCATATTCTGTTTGCATATGCTGAGATAAATTTGACATCTCAAGTTGTTTTGCATACCATGTAAAAGTTGCTAGGTTTTTGCTGTAGCCATGCTTGCAACCAGGCCATATTTTATTGTTTACTGTTATTTGCTACTGGGATAATTTCCTGTTTTTTTCTGGTGTGACATCCAGGCCAGCATGATTACTCTGATGGAGGGGTAAATGTGCTGTTTTCCTTCTGCAGACGGCTGCTGTGTGGAGTTTCGATTGGCCTCCTGCGGACAGGACAGCCAGCTGAAGATATGGATTGTTTCCCAGCATGGAGGAGGAGGTAGGCTGACTGACCCCTCTGCTCCCATCTCCATCCAAAAGCTCTCTTGCTCCACTGCCCATTACACAGAGAGAAAGAGAGGGAGAGAGAGAGAGAAGGAGGGAGAGAGACTTGCTGACTGCCTCAACCTTGAAATCTTTCAACAAAGAATGATTTTATTAGTGTGTGGAATAAATCAGCTGGAGACGGACTCATTAATAATGGATCACTTTAAGACATTCTGTTAAAATACAGCTGCTGCTGCAGCAAAGGACAGTTTTGTGTGTGTGTGTGTGTGTGTGTGTGCGGAGGTAGACAGTGAGAGGAAATCAGGTGCATTTCGTATATCTGACGTGACAGTTACATCTTGTAAGATCAAAAGCAGAACAGGAACATTACAACATTACAAGCACAGTGTTTTTTAGCTAAGCACCTGCTGTTTGAGAGAGGTTACATTACCAGGCAACAGGCAGTATTCTCTTTACAGTGTGTATGTATGTGCCATGTTGTTTCCTGAGATGTATTACTGTTATAACAGCTGTTCCTGGGTGATTTGTGTCCTGAGCGGTGACCTGCTGTGGTCTACAGGGTTTTTCATCTCTGAGCCTCCTCTAGAAAGGACACAGAAAAATTGTCATCATTATTATCTCTTTAGCATCCTTCCTTCTGCTTTTTCATTCCGCCAAAATGCAGCTTTGTTTTTGTCTGCTTTTCACATCATGACATCCTCGCTTTGTTAAACGCGCCTCATAACAAGTTCGACTTGAGAGGACTGGAGGTTTGAACCTTCGGCTTGTCTCATCCGCTCTGTTATGAGACGGAGACGAGGGCGTAAATGATCTGCGGAAGCGAGGACCAGTCAATGTGCTGTCACCGTGCAACATTTTGCCCCTCATGGCTGTGTAATGACTGTGTTGTGATGGCTCCATATTCAGAGGCAATTGTCTTTTCCAGGCATGCTTGGTGGCCCCCATGGGTCAGATTTTTATTGTCATCATTTTTGCTGCCCTCTTTTATGTCAGGAGGCCTTTATTTCACCCACCTCTTTGTGCTGACTCGTCCTGTGGAGCTGTTACGCTACATGCCAGATTTGTTTTATTGTGATGTCTCCGCTGCGCAGCTACATTTTGTCAGGTTTAATAATGCATTTCACTTTTCACCTTACTTAGTTGCACTTGTGTTTCATTGTGATCACATGTCTTGCATATGCATGCAGATATCCAATTACACTCCTCAAGGGCTAAAAAAATATTTTACCTGATGGCTCAAGTAGAGATTTGTGTGAATAGATGTGTGCACCCAGGTAAATCATATGTTCAGTCCATTTTTGTCACATTATTGTATATTTTTTTTATAGTACTCAGAACAGTATATTTGTACATTATGGTGCGTCTACCCAAGTTTTATTTCAGAAAAGAAATGGCTTCTTTATAAAAGCTTTTGTTGCTGCGCAGCTGTCAGCACACAGCACAGCTGATAGCGAGTCAGAGAGACAGTTATTGACAGAAAAGTTTGCTGTAGTCAGATTGCAGGGGGTAGTCAACTCAACAGACAGAGATACTGATACATTCTGAAGTAAATGTGTGTGTGTGCGCGCGTGCGTGCATGCGGAGTTTGCTGTGGACAAATTGCAGGAGGTAGGTAGCTGATCAAACGGGCAGACACAGTTGGGTTTTGAAGTCTGACTAACCCTGTGTGTGTGTGTGTGTGTGTGTGTGTGTGTGTGTGTGCGTGTGTGTGAGAGAGAGATCTGGGATAACTCGTCCTTGCAGGGGGTGTCTCTCTCTGACACTTCACACACACAAATGCCACCCACTCCCTCCTCCCCGTCATCTCTCACATCACACTGTTTGTATTTACTGCATCTCACTTTCTCTCTCTCTCTTTCTCTCTCTCTCTCTCATTTCTCTCTCCCTTGCCCACCCTCCCCCCTCTCTCTTTCTCTCTCTCTTCACAACATGTGTCATGGCATTCAGACATGTGTGTGTGCGCATGGCTGCATGGGTATGCATACTAAGGTCCATTTTTGCTGCTTTGCAGATGATTCTCTAATCTACATCTCCCTCAAACCCCCATTCTCTGGTACTCCAGATAGCCTAGAATCACGTCTTGCTGATGGATGTCC
>OMLF01010815.1:144259-172610 GCA_900302615.1 Holocentrus rufus
ACTTGAAAGGCAGCGTTTGGAATACAAAATAGAAAAGTTTGTGGACCAGAATGCAGTCCTCAGTCATCATCAGGAGGTCTCAAGGCTTCATCAGGCCAGCTCCCCATCTGCCATTAGTCAGGCTGATGTTGACAAAGCAAATTCCTGAGTGTCAGTCTGTGTTTCTGACTCTCTTTCAATCACTCTCTCTCTTTTTCTTTTATCTTTACACCCCTGGCTCCTTTCCTACTTTGTCTCTTTCTGTTTTCTTTCTTTTTTCTTTTTTTCTACATATTATAATAATAATTCCCTTTTATGTTTTCCACAGTAGCTGAACCAACACAGACGATGTGCCAAGGTAAACAAATCCCTTAACTCTGTTTTGCCCTTATAAATCCTTCATGGTTGCTCCCTTAGATTCTGTAATTGAAAATCATTGGACAGGAGCACCAGCACTGCTTTATTTTAATATGAATGTGAGTGTGTGTGTGTGTGTGTGTGTGAATGACTCAGATGTTTGTGTCCAGTGCAGGAGCTGGTCAGACTGGGAGTGAGCTGTAAAGTGGATAGTTGTAAAGCCTGAGCAGTGAAACATTTTGGTCCAAGGTATCCCACTCCTGGTCCACGAGGTTTTCATGCTCTTGGCACAGTCTTTTCATGACTCAGCGATCTAGACTGGGAGACTCCCTGCTCTATCACAGGGTTGGACAGAGGATGTGTTGATCTGCACACTGTCCATGTGGCTTGATAACTGGGACATCCACTGCAAAGTACAGTGGTCTGGAATCCCTCCGCTGATAGTGCTGCTGTGCTTTCACCGCGCCACAGGACAGCACTGCAGCGCTACACGGTTTTATTCATTTGGCCAAGAAAAGTGAAAATCCACCCTGAAACACTGCAATGTTGTTTCTCGGTCCAATTTGTTCGATTGTATATTTGTGCCCCGCAATCAAAGATCAGAGAAGAGACTATGGATCGGGCTCTTTCATCATTAATCCGTCACGTGATTTCTGAGCCTCTGTGGTGCTGTTTTGATCAAAACTTGATGATGGATGAATCCAGCATCTTGAATATAAACCTGGTTTGCCCACCACAGCACCACCAACCGGAGCCTAAGCTTCATGCTCAGTATCTCAGACACTGCTGGGTCAAATTTGAAAAAACCTTTGGGGAATGATGTGTTGCTGCACTGATATCCAGTATCAACAGAATGACTCCCTTTATATCTGTGATGAATTATAAATGTAGACAGTATGACATCACTTGAAGATCTTCCCAGCACAGCCACAATGGAGATTGATTGCAGAAAGTTCTTCTTTGACATTAGCCTCACAGTAACAGTCCATAGTGTGATGTACCCACAAGACATGTTGTTTTTGAGTATGGGCCACTTTCCTTGACTGGAAAACCCTGCTGTTGTGCCCTCAGTACACTGTCACTATTACCCTGTCTCTATTATTGCAATTACACACACTGAATATGACAAGTTCAGGCACATTCTCCAGGGGCTGTCAAAGGCATTCTAGGAAATAAAAGAAATCAGCAAGAGAGAGAGAAAAGATAGTTTGAGGGAAAGGCAGCACACCAAAAAATTAAATTACAACATTTCATCACAAAAAAAACTCCTGGAACACGCTCAACATCACAGACTGGTGATATTTAACTCAAGTATGGAATTTTTTTTTCCAGTTAAGAGCAGAATCCTTTCTGCTCTTCCAAAAATGTGTAGAATGGGAATCATTTAGCTGGCAGATAGGAAGATGTCTAAGCAGAGGAAGGTGAAGGGGGAGAGGGTCAGAGAAAGCAAACGCAGCCGGTGCGGTAATGCAACTCACCTCCCAGTCCTCTGGGTTATCTGTCACATGGCTAATGGTGGGAGATGGGAACCATGAGGGTGCTCTGAGCCGTCATTAGCAGGCCCAGCACGCCACAGGCCAGTTTATCTCAGCCACGTATGATAAATGATAGCTGCTCACTTTGCACGGTGTCACGTGAAGGTTGATGAGCTGCATGCTGGCACAGTTTGAAATAACACAGCCCTGGGTCTAATTTTACTTTTTCTTTCTTTTTTTTTTTTTTTGGGCGCGCAGGCTTGTACGCCAACACAGGGCTGCGTCTGGGGTGTGCACGTGTTAAGAAAGCAAGAGAAATTCACTGATTCCCTATCAGCAGAGAGGGAGGGGGTCCTTTGTGTGGAATGTGTGGGAAGTGGTTTGTTTGGATCAGATAAGTTGTATTGCAGGAGATGGGGGTATTATTGCAGAGCGCTTCCTCCCTTCCTGTTGTGTGTTCTGCAGGAAGGAAGTTGCCAGGTCACTCCAGGCTGCTGGTTGCTGATTGGTCGGAGGAGGATGTGGGGACTTGGCTGCGTGAGGAAGGGCTGGAGGAGCTTGTCAGCATCTTTAAAGTCAATAACATAGACGGACCGGAGCTCAACCAGCTGAACAAGGAAACAGTGGCTGAGCTGGGAATTGGTAAGGAAAGAATATAAAGTACAAACACATACAGTAGTGTACAGTACACAAACACACCACAACACACAGACATATTAGGATTTACCATTTTTGTGAGGATTTACAGTTTTCATCCTAAAGTATGATGAGCTTTTATCAGAAAGCCTGATGCAGGGTGCTTTTATCGATGCTTTGATCTTGCCACGACTCCCTAAATAGTAAAGTGAATTGGGGACATCAAGCTACAACGTCACTATCTGCTTATATAATCACATTGTGAGGACAGTAGCCCACCAGATGACCTTTACAGTACGTCATGAACAATGATAATCCCTCTGAAAATACGATTAATGGATTTGGGGTTGGCTGGGGTCTCAGTGTTGAAACGTCTCCATACATAGACCAGAAAACAAAAGCATTTCTGTCTGCAGTGGATAGACAACGTAGACACTAAAGTATGTGTAGATTTATCACTATACAAACTGGTCATCACAATGATATCCCTGAATGTATATCAAAAATCTTATGAAAGCACTATTAGTCATCCTTAAAATATCGTGACATAACAATATCAAGGTATTAGGTGGAAGATATTATATTTTGTTTAGTCCATATCT
Source organism: Holocentrus rufus (assembly GCA_900302615.1). Classification (NCBI taxonomy): domain Eukaryota; kingdom Metazoa; phylum Chordata; class Actinopteri; order Holocentriformes; family Holocentridae; genus Holocentrus; species Holocentrus rufus. The sequence goes on from OMLF01010815.1 coordinate 147,309, forward strand.
CCCAGTCCTAATATGTGATGTGTAGTTTCAGCTACTGTAAGTAATCTCCTGTCTTTGTTCTTCTGTATGCACAGTTTGGAGAAGAACATTTCTGACAGGTCACATGCATTAACTGCTGTAAAAATGCCATTATGGCCAAGAGAGCTGACATGCGTTTGCTATATTGACTTACATTGGAGGCACGTGCAGTAAACCCAGCTACCTCTTAGATATCACGGGCTGCTCAGCTATGCAAAACATGTCGTATGGATTTAACATCTCTTTTACATGTCTTTAGTATGGAGAACAGCTCTCATCATTGCCGGGGAATCAGCACCGTGGAAACAGCAGATTGCCATATCTACTGTCCTTTCTCTGCTGTGCACCTAACCAACTATCATTTTCTACACATGCTATTTGTGTACATGTGTGCATGTGCATACACACGTACTCACTCACACACACACACACACACACACACATGCATGCACACTGGAAATTAGATTCCAGCCACTTTATGAAATATTCATAGATCTTTGAGTGAGGGGGAAAAAAAGTTCCTCTGCGATATAATTCAATGCATCTCTGTGGAGACTTAGGCAGACTCATTACGTGCTCTATACACCCCCCACCCGCCTACCGCCTTCCTTCCCCTGGCCTTCACTATGAAATAGTACAAAACGTGGATCCCACGCCTGACTCACACTGCAGCTTTATTGTAATGTCTCATCACATTACAGGTCTAAATGTAAAGCAGCAGTCAGGACTGTCTTTTGACTGATCCTATGAGAAATATGGCAACTCATAGAAAGGTTGAGAACGAAGGATCGCTATATAGAGCTGCACAGTGCAGGTCTTCCATCCAAGAGTATTTAATTAGATGAGTCGGATGACTTAATGGGTTGAACATGTTTGATTGAGAGAAGACAGTTTTGATTGAGCACTGCTCCGTTCCCGTGAGATCTCAACCATTTTTGATTGCGGCAGCAGGCCTCGGCTCCAGTCTCTGCTTCACATTTTCACTCTGGAGTTTTCTCACCGCCGTTTTCTTAAGGCCTCTCCACATGAATACAAGTTTACCAAGGCACTGAAGTCATCATAACCTGCTGCTTGGCGATGTGTGCTGGCACGCGCTCACCCGGCCATGCCAGCTGCCTGCTCCGTGTGCATGTGTAAGAGAAAGACAAAGAGGGAGAGACTCAATTAGAAACACATTATCCCAAGAGTGCCAAAGCACTAAGCAACAGCATTTCATTTCCTGCAGTATTCCGAATGAAAGAAGCAGCACTCAACAGGGACAGCTGTTGATTGCGAAGATTTCTCCAGTTTGTCAAAGTGGGAGGCTGATTGTGCCCCATTATTTGTTATATTTTCATCACTCCAGTCTGCAGGCACTGAAATGCCACTGTAGCTACTCTCGCTGAATCACACCCTGTCATTGTGCAGCACTATCTGTACGAGACCACCATGGCGTTGCCACTCCACACTGACATGCCACCGGTGATGTGCAGTTGGTTTAGTGCCAGTTGGTGATGAAATGGGCATCCTGCACAGATTGTCAGGGTCATTTGTGCTGGTCAGGTCTGTTCGTATGTGTGGGTGACAACAAATTCAAAGGATGAAATTGCTCTCAGTAGGGAGACGTCTGCTGTGTTCAGACTGATTTTTTTGCGACCATCCATGAGTCCCAATTCTTTTCTTGAGAGGGACAATGAAAGATGTTATATTGAACTACAACCAACAAAAGTCCTCAGGGAGGACTCCTGCCTGCTGTCAGACAGCACGGTTGTAAACCCATCGACACGCCGCGAATGTGTCTCGCTTTTGTCTCCCGGCACAGATGGATGAAGCAGAGGTCCAGATTTATTCCTTTGTCCGTGTTATCTGAGAGACCCAGAGAGGACGAAGTCATTGTGTTGAGTGTCTGTCACCTTGTCGATCCTGCAGTTTCACACAGAGATACTGAGGGCTTGCCTCTCTGTGGAATAACATTAACATAAAATAAATAAAGCAAAATTTCAGTGGGTTTTGAGTGCAGTAATAAACATTTACACCATTTCCTTTGAGTGCTGTGGTACAGATGCTGGCTAAATTCAGGTGTAAAGAATTCATCTTAACAGTTGGTAGATATCTGTTAAAAGATGCAACACTGATTTTTTTTCTGAAGTATTCAACCTATTCATTTATTCATTTGCTCTGGTTTGTGTGAACCACTGTTAAGCCTTAGATGGTAGATAAACGCATGCTTCAGTAAGATATTGCACACATACTTTTAATTCACTAACTTTTAAATATAAGAAAATGTGCTGCATGCAGTATTATTCACCAACCATGAATACTGAACAGAGTGCTGCTTTTCCAGAGTCACTGGGCCTCCGTGGTCGGCTCCTGAGGAAAATTGAGGCCCTGAAGGCAGAACAGAGCGGTGCAGAGGCCCCAGATGAGTTTCTGTGCCCAATCACTAGAGAGCTGATGAAGGATCCAGTCATTGCTGCAGGTTAGACAACCAATGCTAAAGAAATTTCAGCTTTCCAGTGTCCCAGATTGTGAGGGTATACCACACACAGTATCCACTTTTCACTCTGGTGCCTGCTTTTGAATTGTTAGCCGCATAGATCCACGGCTAGGGTTTCTACATACTGTGCATTACCGCAGTATTTCATATCTAAGGTGTGACAATGTTTGTCTAATCAACAGATGGGTATTCCTATGAGCGAGAAGCCATTGAAAGCTGGATCAGAGCCAAGAATAAATCCAGTCCCATGACGAATTTGCCCCTTCAGACGACTCTCCTCACCCCGAACAGATCTCTGAAGATGGCGATAGCACGATGGAAGTCCAGCCAGTAGATTGCAGTCTCATGTTAAGCCCATTTTTCAAAGTCCACCCATACAGGTACTTCATCAATAACACCACTAATTGCTCATCTGATAAGTTTTTGGAAGTCACATGGTAATGGATATTTGCTCATTTAATAACCAGTCCTGTTTATATAGTATTAACTGCAGGACTGCCAACTGTCTAGAATGACATATTAAAATATACTTTCCTTTAATTTTATTATGTGTTCACCTGGACTTTAGGCTTTTAGACAGTAACCAAGCAGCCATAGACTGGTTATATTCCTATTCATGTTCATGGTAACTAGAGATTGTAATTTCACAATAAAATGTCCTCAACATAAGCTGTCTCATACCTTAGAATAAAAGCCAGCAGTCCTTTATTTTTTCCTCAATGGGTCTTTATTTCTCCCATGGCGGCTATGGCAGTAATGTTCTATTACAGTATGTGTTCACAGCTAATAAAGCTCACAATACTGAAAACATGGCAACAATTGCAATTAACATACATATTAAAATAGAGCTGATGGCAACACGCCCCAAAACCATTTTTGTTTTATAGACTTTTTTCTCTTTATTATAAACTGCAATTGTAGCATGCACTTAAACTCATTATTGAATCATAAAATGTCTTAGTAGCTGTGCAAAAATAACTATACAAAATATATTGCTTTTACAATTAACCAAGCCATAGGCGCTGTAAATAAATTAAACTAGACAGCAACAACAAGCAGATACAGAAAGAATTTGATTTCAATGTTAATGGCTGATTTATAGAATGTACAAACATTTAACAAATGCATTTTTAGAACCTTTAACACCATCTGAACAAAACTGTGCATAAAATAAAATTCAAAATACACATAATTTTGAACAGGTCAATACATTTAACATAGACCTTCACTCAAAAGAAGAGAAAAGTACATATTTATATAATATACACATTGTGAGGATCTACAACATCCTTCGTAAAACACAGGAATGCCCATCCTTTCGACTTTCTTAAACCTCCCATGTGAACAGAAACACTTCCTTATTTCTCTTCTCTCAGCACCATGGACACAATGAACACAGTTCAAACCCCATTTCAAATCACTCATTTAAAATAGTTTGTAATAACATTACGCTTTAATCGAATATGTTGTTTAAGCACTTGAACGGCCTAAATGCTTATAAAGTGCTCGCTGTCACTGTTTCGTCGAAGAGGACTGTACAGAACAAGCCCAATGACTTTCTTCAGTGCAATGTCTCCAGCTTGGCTGAATGACAGGACATGTCATGTAACAAAAGCTGACATCCACAAGCGGTAATTTGAGAGGAGATCTGAAGCAATCAGCACGCTGCATGTGGTCCATATTCACTTAGGAAAACAAACACAGTTTGCATACTTCTTACAAGGTTAAAAAAAAAAAAAAAAAAAACTTAAAAAAATTTCTCCTCAAAGGTAATATTTTTTCTAGTGAGTGCGGTGTGTATGAAAGATAGGATAAATATCCCTACACGTTTGACTCTATAAATGATCGCTTTGGTTTCATCGAAGCTACGTGAATGGCGGGATTATCTCGGGACAGGCCAGGCTGCTTGGGCTTACTGTCCATAAAAGTGTGCGACAGAGCCAGTGCCGGCTTGGATTCTTTGTAACAGGTGGCGGCTTGGCAGAACTTCTCTGTGAATTCCTTGGCATGCATTCCATTTTGCAAGCTACCAATTGCCATAGCACCCTGAGGTGGAGGAGGTTTGTGCTGCTCCTGGTAAGTGCTCGCTGTTTTGGCGTAAGGCAGCTCACAGTTGACCGGCTGCAGGCCCATGGCTGACATGTTGTGACACACCAGTCCCTCGGAGGAATGGTTCTGCCAGCTGCGGCCAGCAGACGGCAGACCCTGGTGGCTCTGCAAGCCTTGATGCTGCTGTATTTGCTGTTGAATTTGCTGTTGCTGATGCTGTTGTTGCAGCTGCTGCTGAAAGCGTGCTGTCTTGTCCATGATGCCCATGAAAGGTCTGGGTTTGTACTCTGTAGAGCTGCCCTGCTGGCTGTGCTTTCCCTTGTCAGTGGTCTTGGTGCGGACATCAGGGCCCAGCTTGCCGTTGTCTGACAAACTGCTGCTGGAGGCCAGGCTGCTGGTGGAACTGGACACCCGCATGCTGCTACTGCCTCCTCCCTGGGAACCCACTGCCCCACAACCTCCCTCTTTTCCTGGGTCAATGTGGTTTCCCTGGGGCCCTGGGCCAGAGCAGGCCAACCCATCCAGGGAGGATGCAGAGTGGGCAGACAGCCTGTCCGGCCCGTGTCCCTTTGAGCTGCTGCAGGATGAGTAAGAGGCCTGGGATGAATGGAGGCTCTCATTGTCGCAGTGGTGACCCATGGAGGTGGGGGCAGCTGCCAGTGGCATGCGGTCCCCGTACACAGGTTCGTCGGCGGTGGGCGGTAAAGGGCTGATGTCGATGCCGGGGCCTGGCTTCAGCATACTGGACATGTGTCTGCTGGGCAGAGGGCTGGAGGGAGCGTACTGAGACTGAGACTTGCCCCCTGCTGAGCGCCCCCCGGCGATCCCTCCTGCAGCCTGCAAGGAGCTCATATGCTGGTTGGTCTTGACTATCTGGGCTTGCTTGGTTGACTGCAGAAGCAGGCCCTGCTGGGCCAGAGCCTCCCGGTGCTCCCGAGGGTAACGGTGGGCGGCCAGCCTGCTTGGGCCTGGGGGTGAGCTGGGTCTGGGACTCTGATTTTGATGGCCCTGGCTGTTGCTGTGCGAATCAGAGGGCAGCACTCTGTTGAAAGAGTAGATACTTTGTGGCCAGCAGGCCTCAGCTCTCCTGTCATGCTGCGAGGTCTCCTCCTCCTCTTCCAGTATGTCTCTTTGGGCTTCTAGGCTCCTGACGAGGCTGTGCTCTGAAGGCTCCTCCTGTCCTTCCTCTTGCTCCTGGTCAGACTCATGGCCTCCTGATGCCTGATTGGAGGCGGCAGCAGCCCCAGCTTGGCCTCCCTTGGTCTGGCTGCGCTGTGTCTGTTTACACTCTTCCTCGACTCGAGCCAGCAGCCGACGAATCTCCCGGTTATTGGGGCAAAGCTTGGCGGCTTCATGCAGGTCAGCCAGGGCTGCTGCAAATTGCCTGTGGATGGTCGGGGAGGAGAGAGACATAGTTACCACATATAGAAGGCATAATTCACCACCAATAACAACCACTGTTATGTCTTGTATGTGTCCCCTGGGCTGTGTTAAAAGGCTTTACCTGCTGCTCCTCTTAGCTCTTGCACGGGCATAGTAGGCCTCATAGGATTTGGGTTTCAGCTCCAGCGCTTTTGTTGCAAACTCCTCAGCCATCCCAAAATCCTAAAAAGAGAACAGAATCAAAACAATTATCAGCCCTTACAGAATGTGGCAAATCTGCTATGATAATTAAAGCTAAAACTGCCAATTTAGCTCAAGAGCTTGGTGTCTGTGGAATTTCCCGGTGCATGACCACCACCACATTGTCTGTTTCAATCTCTGAACATCTCAGATATATTTCTGTTGGGTGTTGTTGCTGATAATACCATATTAATTTAGCCATTTGTTGCTAATAAGGCAGGTTTCGTTGATCATGAGCATTTTAATAGGACTATAAAACTATATGCAAAAGCTGCACTGGCTCTGTGCCACACTCTGTGCTCCCTGTGTGAAGTGATAAAATACCGGGCAGGCACCCCAGCTGAGGTTACCATGGAAACGGACAACAAACCTCATGGTGTCTGTTTCGTTCAAGTCACCCTGCTAACTCACAGCATGCAACCTCATCAACAGCTGGCTCAGAACAAAATGTCAAAGTATACTTGCTAGACCAAGACTTAGATGAATACACACTCATAAAAAAAACGTCAGTTGATGCATAAATGTATACTCAGAGAACAAAGAATTCACTTCATGTTTGAGCCACAGACTATGGAAATTAACAACTGATCTGACAGTCGTTTCATTTATCCCTCAAGTTAAACATTTGCTAACTCCTCAAACTCACAGGAAATGGCCCAAGTGCTTGGCACAGTTAAACTCAGGCAGAGTGAGCTGGCAGGCTGGCACCTGCTTGAACTGAGACCGTTTCACAAGAAGAGTTCACAAGACTGAGCCCGCTGTCCAGTGTGTTTGTAGCTTTCTCTCCACCTCCTCGCTGTCTGTTACCATCTGAACACTGACATGCCCTCGGCTCTGCCCACGCAGCTCACTCACTTCACACAGCTCCAGTCAAAGATTTATTCTTTTGTAACTTCTTAAAACTTTTAGATAATACCCCGCAAGACATATAGTTTATTCTACACCAATTATCCACATTCTGAGCTATAATACACATACGATACTGACGAGACAAAAACATAGTGGATGAGTGAAATCTCTTTAACTGAGCAGGCTATAAATATGTCAGTGGATGAGGAACATAGAAGAAAAAGTGGAGTTTCTCAAGAGGCTTACGTTGGTTTTTCTGCGACAGCGGGAGAGATTGAGGTACAGAGAGACCCTCAGCTCTTTAAAAGCCTTCAGGTCATCGCCGTAGCCTTCTCTAGGAAACTTCCTCAGGGCGTACTGGTACCTCTGGGCTGCCTCTTTCATCTTCCCTTTCTGGAGGACACATGGAGGACAAACAGGCAGTGAGGAAAGGATAGAACCAGAGGGAAAGCGGCGAACGTGGGGGAGAGAAAGAGGGCAAGGCGTCTGCCAGATACTCCCACAATAGCTGTTCTCTAGCTCAAGCCCTCCCACCTCATCAATCACACACAGCACATACACAGCCAGCCACCTAAATCAAAACAAACACACACACACACACACACAGACACACACACTTGATTGGATTGTCCTTTCTGCCACAAAACTCAATCTGTTAAATGTCAGGCATCAATCATGGCTCCTTGTGTGAGCAGAGCAGAACGCACACTTCCATTAATTTTTCTGCATTTCACTGAGCCAGTAAAGGATGACTATCACCTCATTTTTGTAAACTGAACTAAATTACATTGTCAAGTGCCTTTTCGCTTCGATTTCACATAAACATAAAATAATAAATAAAATATGTGACATGTATCAGGTTACATGTTTCTGGGGGTGTAGCAGAGCAGTTCATGCGTATTGTATATTTTTTTTCTTCATCTGTGTTCTTTACTTTTGATTTCTATGTAAATGATCTAGTACCTTGTAAAGCAGATTGCCCTCCTCCATCAGCTTCTGAAGAAGGATGATCAAGATATCAGGCTTAGAAGTAGCCATGGCCCATGCAGCGTTCCCTGTGGGGTGGATGACGGGAGAGAAACAAATGGAGGTAACCTGTTATTTTGGTGTTGGTCCCAACAGATAGTGCGTGTATTCACTGGAAATTGATACAAGGTAAAGTTACCTAAAGATTGTACCTGATCGATCATAAGGTGACGTTCTGTAGCCTTAGTTTATTGAAAGCAGTTAAGAGAAAGTTAAAAGATGAGGCAGTGAAGAGGTAGGAAACCATGCAAAGACAGAAGAGCATTCATTTACAGTGACAGGAAAGAAGGAATACATGTTAAAATGTTCGAGGCTATCTCGACTGTAGTTCAATAAGATACAATTGTGTGCTCAAGCTTTTCACTCATGTTGGAACTGTCTCGTATTTTTAGCGGCGCACGTGTGCAGCATACACAGTTAACTGTGCTAAAGGAAAATTTGAGATGCTGCCCATTAGCAATTTTCTGAGACAGTGGACTGCACTGCAGATAAGCCACAGGCCCAGATAGCTCTGTGAATGTCATTTAGGTGATAAGTCACATTCTTAAATTAGCCTAGCAGCACACCTCAGGGAGAAATTGAAGGACGCACACATGTATTGACACACCCATAAAAGTGAATACACACACACATGCGCACACACAACTGACACTCAACAGAAAAAAAGGATAGCAGGAATGGAAACGGGTTTTACCACAACATTCCACAACATTAGCCTCATCTTATCCCCAGTAACATGAGACACTTAGCAGGATAGGAATAATCCCTATATGGAGGAAAAAATAGTCTGTTCTTCGTTCTCTTTTTCTCACCATTTATTAAGATGTGGAAGAACTCTGCAGACCCTCAAGGGTCAAGGAATAGCAGCTGTCTTTGTGGCATTTAGAAGCATTGAATAAATACACTGACTTAATATTCCTTATCTGAACGTGGTAACATGATTGTAGGGGAGAGCAGGGATGGTCGCTACAGTTTTGGTTTAAACATTTGTAACTCTGGGATTGTTTGTACAATTTGTTTTTGATTGCAGACACAAGGCTCACACATAAATTTACCCAGAATTTTAATGAAAATTTTATGACCTTAGCTTTCCATCACATTGAGTTAATACAAGGTCAATTATTATTCCTTAAACTTTAAGTCTTGCTAAGTGATTTCCAGCAAAATATCTTTAATTTTAACCCATATTATCCATACCCATTGCCCATTAAAATAACTAACTCGTAAGCTCCAACTGTTTTAGCATATGGGTTAGCATGAATTGAAAGTATCAAATGTAACCATAAAGGCTGCAGATTGATGTTGTATAAGTTGTAGCATTCAATCTACAACATTATTGACCAGATTCACACATGACTTCTTGATTCTGTTCTCAGTGGAGATCCCCATGGTCAGTTTTAAGTTTATGCCTAAGTTTAGGCCTAAGTTGTCACTGTACAAGTGCTAACCGAAGTATGAACTTGATCAGAAATTATACTTAATTTAAAAAAAACATCTGTTTTGGTGACAAATCCTGAGCCATGAAGCCTCTCCTGAGCTTAAGAAAATGGGCATTATTGTTTATGTACAATATTGATCACATTACCACAGCTGCTTCCTGTCTGGTTCACTTGCCAGGATTACAGCTAACCTTATGTTACAACCAACCCCAGTCTCCCCTACACACACTGACAGTGTAAAGGTTGTACATACATGTACAGTGAACAATACATAAATGTACAGTAAGCTGTACATCTATGTGTGTTGGACTATACATCTAGGCGTTTGTATGAAAACTAGGGCTCTTACCTAGCTTGGCCCCCTTCTTCAGCAGAGTCACCACAACTGAGGTGTTTCGACAGCCTATAGCCCGGTCCAAAGGTCTCATCCCACTGTAGTCCACATGCTCTATCACTGCTCCTCTTTCCACCAAGTACTGGACCTACATGAGAGCACAGCCAGTTAAAAATACACAACTGTCTAACAAACCTCATGTCAGCAGTAGAAAACTTGGCTAATGGACAGCGGTATGTCTTCAATAATGACACAGTGGTGCTCTTAGTTAAGTCTAGCTGAGAGGTGGGGTCAGTGTGTGATGTTCTTGCATATGTGTATGTAAGTAAACAGTCTCTATAGTCTCTGTATGTGTATGTTTTCATCAAAAACAGACTCATTTCAGTGGGTGCATCTTCACGTACAATCTCAGCATCTCCATAAAAGGCAGCGAGGTCCAGCGGTGTCCGTCCGTTCTTGTCTGTGTGGTCAATAACCGCACCCTTCTCCACCAAAAACTGCACTACGTTCTTATGTCCTTTCAAACACGCCCAGCTCAGGGGCATCAGTCCCTCCTTGTCCATCGAAGTTAAAGAAGCACCTTTGAGAGGAATTATAGTCATCAAAAAATCCGTAACGAAACACAAAAACTGGGCCAATTTGCTGTTAAGTTTAGCTGTCAGTTTATATGGTGGCGATAACCCCGTCGTAGCTCACCTTTAGACAGCAGGAAGTCGACGGTGCTCAGGTGGCCCTCACAGGCAGCCACCATGAGTAGGGTCCTGCCCTGCTTGTCACTGATGTTTACATCAGCACCATGCTGCAACAGCAGCTCCGCAATCTAAAACACAGACAGAGAGAAAAACACACACAGAGGCAAACAGTGAAACTGATGGATATAGACACACACAAGCATGTACATGTGCTCAATCATAGACGCTGGTTACTGAATGTTGCATGCCTTGTGGTGAAGTGGAATTGTCTCTTTGAAGTATAATTGTAGTTTGAAGCAGTGTGGGTAAAGTGGGAGAGGCTGTCTGGGACAGAAGAGTCACTCAGCATGTCTCACCTGCCAGTGTCCCTGTCTGACGGCACAGAACAGAGGAGAAACCCCCCGGCGGTTGACCTGCTGCACCACCGCCCCCTGCTCCAGCAAGAAGCCACATACCTCCACCTTCCCCCGGCCTGCTGCCGCCGTCAAGGCTGAGGAGAGGAGAGAAGAGGGCCCACACACACGGCTGTTAGGACTGATATGGGCCTAATGGTTTTATATAGATGGCACGAGAGGAAGATGCAGATGTAAACATGACAGTACAGTGGTGAGATGGCAGTGGAATTCAAACCGTCCCTCTAAACAACACAAGGAGGGCACTGCACTGCAAGAAGATTAAGGCGCTGGATAAAATGTGTATGGTGGCTAAAGATAGACCACTGTAAGTCACTGTATGACAGACAGTACACAGGGACTGATAGTTTGCAGTGCCTCAGTCCTGTCTATTTTTACAGAGCAAAGATTATAATGGAGAAATGCAGGCTAATGTCTTGCGCTAATTGAATTTAAAACCAACAATTTTGTTACACTTATTAAACTCATTAAATTCCTGCCTCAAGCTTCCACAGTATTGTACTAAGAGACTCGAGAATTCAGAGTCATTTTATGCATCAACAGGCAAACATTAGATAACAAAGTCAAACAGCTCTGTTATACACCCATCTTTGTTTACACATTTTATTTTTTTTTTTATTATTTGAAAAAGCTTAACTGGATTAAACTGTCGAATTCATTGTAAACAAAATTTTCAATAATTGGTGCTCGTCTTTGAATCTCCTAACCAAAGCTTAAATGAGCCATACCAACACAGGCTCTTGAAGTTGTTTAAAGCTTATTATTAATCAGCGCCTGCCAGTGTGTAGTAGCAGATGAGGCGGTCTTAAATGAGTGCTAGTTGTCCAAATAGAGAAAGATTCACAATGAGAAAGAGAATAGCTCCGCTCTCTGATTCACCTCTGAGAGATTTAAGGCGCTGAGCCTCCATGGCTGACTGACATCATCCATCTGGAAGCAACAGTCATCATAGCCAAATAACCCCACCCTCCATCTGCTCCACCAAAATATGGATATCCTCACACACAGCGGAGTAGAGAACAATGATTTTCGGCAGACCTAAACTTGGACTGAGTCGGTGCCCATGGGAGCAGCAGTAGCAGAAGCTGGGATTGTCCTGGGATACTTTGAACAAACTCTTGACAGGCCATATGCCTTTCTAGCGTTTTCAAGTGATGTCTGAAAGTGTGCTCTTAGATGAAATTCACTTCATAGTGGAAAGCTCGCTGCACCTACTGCCATTCACATATAACCCGCTTTTGAGCCTTGCGAATGTAATACTAAACATTAAACTCACCAAAATGTAATCTCACCGATATTTAATGCAGCATCTCACACACCCCCTTCCCCCTTTCAGAGGAGGAAAGATTGATAACTTTGTCCTCTCTTTTGTAAGCAATTCATCAAGCTTGTCTCAACTCTGCTCTCACTACTCCTGCAACCCACCAACACAGATGTCCTGAGGAGGAGAAACTCTAAATCATTGTCTGATAAACAGATTAACAAGGTAAACTAGTCATGTCCTCATCCAGCACTGCTCTGAAACCACAAGCACTAAAACATTGAGCAGAGAGGTCCTGACCTGTGAGTCTGACCACAGTTTAATGTCCAGCCCCTGCATCAATAGTACATAAACAACCTGGAGACGTTGTTATTCATTTAGTGTATTGGAGGAAAGAAGATAAGGAAAAGATTGAGAGTTTTGTTTGGTTTCAATTGAACGCAGAGTAAGAGTGTAGGTGTTTGTCGCTCGATGCATTTTTATTTCTTTTCCTCCAGTCAAGGTCACCACAGCAAATCCGCTAACTCTGTGGCAAAGCTGTGCTGTTAACCAGTGGTGCGCTCTTACTATATGAACACTTACACTTTATGCAACAGATTACCATACCACCCTGGTGCCCTGGTGTAGGTGTGAAAGAATGATACCAGAGCCCTGCACGGAGCCAGCACACAGTAAATAATGCACTTTGAACACTAAATACAACATTCATTATAAATTCTAAGCCTACCAAAGGGAAGATTTTATCATTTAAATGGATTCTTGCTGTAATCGCAATTGACAAAAACAATATACACAGAACTGCCCACTGGCTGCTGCATTTGTCATGATAATAAGTTTATATTATTATCATCATTATATTATCCCATGTGTAATGCCAGAGCATTTCCTTGAATTGATAGAAGATTATTAATTCAGTATGGGTGTGATTTACAGCATACTGAGTACAGAAAGCTTATCTTTTAAAACAACTCCCATTTTGTTTTGTGTACATTTGCACAAACACCTTGTATCACAATTTGTGAAATACATTCACTAAATCACAAAGATTACATTATTACTCCTTCTCCTTACACCTATTTTCCTCTGCTGCCATCTCCGTACGTATGGCAGAGATGCTGTGGAAAACACCGACTATAACACAGAGTCAAATTACCTATCTGTGCACGCGAGGGAAGCCTCTTGCATGCTGAGTAGGGATTTTAAAAGACAGCGCCTGCACAGATGTGCAATCAAATCTGCTTCAATTCAAACACAGGACACACTGGGCCTATTTGCATAGAGATGTTATTTTCCATTGAATTTTAAATATGAAATGATATTTCACAGAGACAGGTTGTTAAGAGAGAATTGTTTCGGCAGCAGCGATGAATGACAATTTTTAAAGGGGACATTTCACCAAGTGTGTCGGTTTTGTCCTTCTTGGCTTCAGAGCTCCTACAAGGTTAGATTATTAAATGAGTTCACTGAATTGCAGAAAGGGGATTGGGGTGTTATAATGATTAAATATCTCGCAGAGCCAACCGTTCCTTTTGTTTGTGTCTGCTCCACAAATATGAAATAACCACCTTGTGCTGAACTCCTCTACAATGCTGCCACCCATGCATGCCTGTAATAAAGCACTAAGTACTCTTTATCTCCGCTGAAAATGTTTTCACCGAGGACGACCCAGCGTACATCATCAGTATTATTGTCGCGGTGTTTGCCCGTCTATTTCCTAGGAATACAGATGGTCCCTGGGCTTGTTTTAAATGAGGGCCAGGTGGGTGGAATGATATTTGAATATGCACTCATGTGGCAAGGGTGTGGGAGCGTGTCACTTTGTTTCAGGTCAGTGGTGCTGCAGCCCACTGCCTTGCTGTTGCCACCTGTGACCTGCTGTTTCATTAGTTTGGAATGGATGGCAGGAGGGGCTTGGCTGTGTTTTAACATCCACTGGGTAAATAGAGCTGGGAATTAAATATTGGATTGCAGCTACAGGTGGTTCCTATGACTTTGAGGAAGTCTGAGAGCATGACTACGATGATTCCCAGAAATAGTCGTGCCTAAAGCGCCCCGGGCTGAAAGCCGGGCTACATGTTAGGCTTAGTAATACGACCCACAGCTTTTGGACAAATTATAATTCTGCCCTCGTGTTTCCAATAACAGCAACAAGGCAGATGTGTTGACAGCAAACGTAGCATCACCTTTTTTTGAATGCTGAACAAAAAGCGAAAACACACAAAAGCGGCTTCCACCGAGGGAATATTTCAGAGGGACTATTATTTGTCTCTGGGCTGTAACAAGGCCTAAAGTCCTGCAGTGGTTCAGCCAGGCAAAAGCACGGGCTAACAGCACTGAGGACAGCCTCTCTGCTAATGGGCTGACCTACATTCCTGAAACAACTATTAGTGGTAAATCAAGCTGGCACAAAACTGCAAAAGACACAAAGAGACTATTATTAAAATCCTCTTATTATCTATTCTGGTATGTTTGCACAAAAGAAAGAATGCATCAGATATTGCAGCCCAAAAGATGGGGTTGAGATTTTGACATTTGCATTTCAGCTCTAGCTCACTAAGCTCTCGGAGCAAAAGTTGATAATGAGGATCGGAGATAATAGTTTGCAAATGGTTAAAATTGACGCTCAGTTCTATCACTCACACACTGAAAAGGTGTTTTTTTGCACTTACACTGTCTATCCAAACTACTGTACCAGCTGGAGTTGACAGTAAATGGTTGCACCCGGCAACAAAGCACACTTGTGATTTACTCCTTTGGTGCACAGTAATAATCACACTAATGCACACCTACTATTTGTCAGTAAATGTCTCATGCGTGGTTGTAAATATTAGAGAGATCTTTGGACCTTTGATCTCCTGTATAATCTCTGTCAAACTAAATATTATTCACTCACCCTGTTCAGCATTCATGGAACCAGCTTCGGAACTGCAAGCCAACTCATGCTTTCAGACTTTCTTCTGTCCTCTACCACTTCACTTGGCTTTCTGCACCATTTCCACAATCAATCTCAAATGGCTTTGACCCGGCGAAGAACAACAGCCAGCTTATCCAACATCTACTCCTGACCGGCAACCTCTTGTCTCTCGCTTTTACTTTTCTGTCATCACTCAGCTTTAATCAGCCGGAGCCCCAAAACCGAGATCGTTCCAGGAAAAATAAAAATCATACATCAGTCCAACTTTTAATAACTGCTACCTGTCTACATTAAAATGGGGACAAAAATCTAAGGTTAAGAGCTTACTAATCAATTCATCATTTGATGAGAAAATGATGTTCCTTCTATACTAAACTAAATGGAATTGGGTAAATACACAGCAGATGGTGGAGCGACTTGGCATGGTCTAAGCTGTAATTCTGCTGTATGTTTGAAAATCTCTGTTAGGGGAAAAGATGGCCTGACCGCTCTCTAAGTAGAAGCCCATATGACCACAATAAGTAATGCTTTTACCAGGAAGAAAAGGACAAGGGAAATTGGAATGGCCATTTAAATTACCACACATTTGGGCCGAACGCAAACCTCCACATCACACAGAGCATCACGGCAGAGAGACAGCCGACACACCGCAGCTGCACAATTACAGCGCCGGGGTCCAGAAAGATAAAACAGCAGGTAATAACACACAAGGGAAGCACGTAATGCAGAAAGATGGATGAAAACGTACCTGTCTCTCCCCACAGAGTATCATGGCCATCAATTTGCACGCTGTGCTCATTATTCAACGCCAGCAAGCCTCTCACAACCTGCCAAACGAGAAACGTAGATTAATGGCGCGGCGTTGCAGCTTAAGATATCAAGTAAACCTCCAAGACGTTATATGACATGCTGATCATGCTGCAGAGACGAAACAAGTGGAGCAAAGAAACAAACTTCAGCTGATCAATACGGAGCTGCCCAGGTGAAGTATGGTCCTCTTGCAGGTGATAAATTAATCACAGTAGACTTGAGAGCAGCTGATTCCTAAACTATGGGGTGATGTGAGCCAAGGCCAATCTGATTAATATATGAGCGTTAAGGGCTCTCCTCTTCTCCGGCTACAGCAGAGGTTTATGTGGGTCAATAGCTTACCTTGGCCCACTTCTATTATTCGGAGGTGCACAGAGCCAGACCTGGAGATCCCAACCCAACTAATGAGGAAGCCAAAATAAACCCAGGGCCCGCGCTGCACCTGGACAGCTGGCCGCACGGCGCCGCGATCGATCCTCTGCCCCGTACTTTCAGTCTAACACTTCACACTGTACAGTACGCCATCATCGCTAAGAACAAGATGTGCTCAGATTTCTCTGTAGCACCCTCTGCTTTCAGAACGTCTCTGTGGAGTGTTGTTGAGAAGAGACACAGGAGAGGAGAGGTGTGATGTTGTCAGAACGGACAGGGAAAGCCACTGAACTGGCTTGTGTACTGTGTATTGTTGTTTATTTGGGTCAGTAACAGAAACAGGTTTAGCTTTTCTTTCAAATACACTGGTGAATAAACCGAAATGGGCACTGCATTACAAAAGAGGCAGAATTAAAACTTTTCTAAAAGGTTATTTTCTGTATCCTCAGGCGCTAATTACAAAGATGATATTCACTGTTTGGATTGTTGGTGGTTAACTGTGTGTGTGTGTGTGTCAGCCTGACCTGTGTGTGTCCCATGCTGGAGGCTGCTATCAAAGCCTGCTGGAGGGCTTTGTTCTTCAGCCCGCAGTCCTGCTGCTGGCCGTCAGCGCTCCACTCCAGCTCCAGCAGGTACTGGATGATCTCTGGGTGTCCTCGCAGAGCGGCGTGCACCAGCGCGCACTGGCCGCTCTTATCCACGTGATCCACCTGGGCCACGACATGACATAATGTGAATTTTCTGTGAGCACAAGCTAAAAAAAAAAAAAAAGACACCTGACTGAGTTTCTTGAGGTAGATGTTTACAGAGGCAGGCCCCTCACCTTGGCCCCCCTCTTGCAGAGGAGGCTCACAAGTCCCAGGTGTCCCGCAGCGGCTGAGAAGCAGAGGGGGCTCATGCCGTTCTCAGAGATCACGTCCACACTGGCCCCAAACTCCAGCAGCAGGGAGGCCATCTCCAGGTGGCCGAGGTGGGACTGGACGCAAATCACGGGGGCGTTGTTCAGGACCTCCGTACGGTAATTCACATTCGCCCCACCGAGCATCAGCAGACGACTCACCTGATGCCAAATGACAACGCAAAGTCACAAAGTCGGTTTGGAACAGAGTTATTCCGTATTCAGTTCCTGTATCAGCAGTATCAAGTTTTGAGAGTGAATTAATTTTTTACTTTTTCAGATTTTTGATGCAAAAGTGTAAAAGTATCTATAGAAACATCTTTTAAGGACTTTTTAAATGCTTTCTTGAATTTAAGACAGATTTAGCTCCTGAAATAAAGAAACAAAAATCTGGCAGAGGCAGACGGTCATAAATATGTCTTCACAAGGTGAAAATTTTAGACTTCTAATGGCTGTATTTAAGACATTTTAATAATTCTTCAGGGTTCAAATTTAAGCTATTTAAGACATTTCCAGACTTTTTAAGCATTTGCAGATACCCTGGCCCATGACTCATACATATAGCATTACCTTCTAGACCTCAGAGCATCTAAATGAAATAAGAATCTCTCTTTTTTCTCACTTCATTCCAAGACATGATTTTAACTCATCGTTTTTTTTCCCCCTTAAGACAGCTCAGGCCTTCTGGTGGTCACATTCTACTGGACGCAGTAATGAATAATAAATGCTCAGTCAAACAGAACCATGGAGTCAAATGAGTGTTAGAAAACAGGAAATGAAGTTGGGTTTATTTATTAGAACCACACTGGAATAAATTTGCAGCGATTCCCTGTTTTCCCAGAGGACGGAACAAGGCCGCTCTGTACCTGTCTTTTTGAGTGATGATGTACTTACACAAAATAACTCGCAAAGAGACAATAAGGATGACAAGTGATGGAACCCCGCTGAAATGCTAAAGCTAATGACAAAGAAAAATGTATGATCATTTCCCTTAAAGCCAGAATACATCATTCCGACATAATGGCATTTCCTGGAAAGGCCAATGATTTTCTCTCCTCAGAAGCAAAGCCGGAAAGTATATAGGCAGTTGGCATAATTTAAGAAAAGGGGGGGAAAAAAGCTCTACCATTAACGAGGCCTTTTGTTTATCAAATTAATACTATTATGAAAGGCCCTTGGTAATTACTGAGAAGGACATTGGCTTATCCTCCCTACAGAGAGCCCCAGAGATAGCCATGGATCAGGCTAATGGCTAAAGAGCAACATGCATCAATCTAGGCCAATGAGCATCTCTGTGTTGCTCTTCATGGTGGTATTAATCAGTGCTGGGCTCACACTCATCACTGCAAGTGAGTGCTTCCAGGAACAGACCTAATATTTAACATAATGGACAACTTACAGTGCTGTTTAATTCAGGGGAATTAAAAAGCACTTAAGGGGGACATCTGAGGTGAGTGGAGATTGCAATACTGCAACTGCCTTATACATGTAATTAGAGTTTGGGGGAAATGTTATTTGGAATGTACCGTGTGGAATATCGCCAGCATGCGGAATGTGTGTGTGTGTTTTGACTAAGACCGGCCGGTGCACAAGAGCCCGAGGCCGTCTTACCTTGACATTCGGTGTGTAGAGGTTCCTCAGAGAGGCCAAGGCTGCAGAAAGGCCGTCAGCACTGCAGCTGATCCACAAAGCCTGCAGTACACTGGACGACACACCTGTTTTCTTACTCAGGCCCTGCACACACACACACACACACAGACACACACATATATATATATTTATATATATGTATATACATCAATGAACCAGAGCAGTGTAAGCTCTCAGTGCTTCTCTCCACATCCAGGGGCTTATCCCCTGGTAATACCATATTCATAATTCATAAATAAACATAGAGTGCACACCATGAAATTCCTAAAAGGGATGGAATCCAACGAAAGATGGATATAGAGGGCATGTAAGCTTCACAGCTGTACCTTGAAGATGTGTGCTTTGAGGATGTGGTGCCCCAGCTCCATGGTCTGCTGGCGATTCAGTTTCCCTTCTTGGCGGGACAGCATGAAAGCCATGAGGGCGTGGCCAGTTCTGGGATAGGAAACCGAGAGGATATTCAACTGTACAGCAGAATACAACACAGTAGGAAAAACTAGCAGAATAGAGTACTAAGCTCTTAATCTGTGTATATTGACACAATGTTCAAGGTTTCATAAACGTCCTCATTTTTGGTTTTCAGCATCAGAACAAATGTTTGATGGACATTGTTTTCATATATATATATATGAACACACTAATGCAAATTATTGGCACTGCTCGTCACTCACAGACTGAGCTGATGGCAGTGTTCCTCTGTCTCATTGAAAATAAGACAGAAATTGAAAAAGCATTTTAACTAGCTCAGCTGAAAACAGTTCAGCTAGATGTTCATTCCAGTCATGAGAAGAGCATTTTTTGGCACCATGATGGAGAATTATTCCATCTAGTGCGAGTGTGATTAGGCAAAAAACACTGTCTAGACAGCATGGGCTTTGCCTAAAGTTTCTTGGGAAGGGTGGAGAAAGGAGGGAGGAGGAATACAAACCCCTGGGTTTTCCTTTTCTTCCTCACTGAGGCTCACTCTGGTGTTAATTAACGCAGAACTTCATTAAAAGGACATGCATGATTGCAGTTCACTTTGATCTGGTTAAAATCCTCTCTATTGGTGCCTCCACTTTGTGTGTGTGTGTGTGTGTGTGGCAATGCGTTCCCTTCTAAAAGGGGGAAATAACAAGGCAGTGCAGCAGCTTCTTTGTACGTCTGCGTTCCTTGTGCCAGAGTCTCGGGCTTTGTTTCTAATGACGTGTTGGACGGCTGTGAAAGGCCAGAATATAAAGGTAGGCTTTAGAGATGCCACTATGTGAGCAGAGGTGAGAGTAAAGCATGATGGGGAGGACAAAGGCAAGCTGTAGTGACATCATCCAGTTTATTAAGTGAGCATGATGTTGCTAATGAGGATGAAAGGGCTGCAGAATTACAATTAGGCAGCACTGTTGAAGTGCATGTGCCTGTCCCACAGGGCACAAGGGCATGGCAGGAAACGGTGATCTTGTTCTACAGACTGCAGTTTCCTCTGCAAACTCATCTAAGCTCAAGTGGAACACACAGCAGATCACTTGTTAATATTTCACATGGCCGTATAAATTATTCAAAATGTTGGAGCCAATTTGCTTCTTACTTTAAAGAAGTCAAGTTTTGGCATTTCATTTTAGATTCAAAACAACTTTTATTGTAGATTATTTCCTGACTAGTGATTCATATGTCCATAATTAACAGGGATACAATATTAGTATGAACATACACATTTAACTAAACATATCACTTTTAACTTAGTCAGATGTGATGGATGTCAGCTTAACAGCGTGAGGTTGTGAATCAAATATATTTTTGATGTCCATCCTTTTCAGATCAGAGTCAAACAGCTAGAGTTGACCTGACAGGGCTGAGTGCCAGGATTTATGGTGCCAATCACTGTACTACTGCCAAACACCCAGAGCTTAGGACCAAAGGAGGATATATTACTTGTCAGCTTTTGTTCCTATTTGGAAGCATAAATTCAGTTATTCTGTCTGCAGCACAGGTCCCTGTAGGTTTGAAGAGTGTCCTTATAAATGGTTCACTGCTGGTAACAAACTAGAAGGCTATAACGGATCAGTGATTGAGTTGAAAAGAGTGTGTCGATATGATACCGACAAAGACCAGGAACAATCTCAACCTCAATTTCCTCTGGAGGCCAAGGAAAATCTCTCTGGTAGAAATGAGTCATGCTGAACTTATCGATTGGAATTTTCACCTTCATTTTTACACAAACATCAATTTGAAAGACAGTTTCATGTATGTTTACTTGTCAAACAAAATGGCAGACAAGTCTTACATGCCATTTACAATTCACAACCCATGCTCAGAAGTGGAGAATTCACAGGCAAGCAAGGTGATAACTTCCCAAACATCTGAGTGCTCTCTGTGGCGCCCATTTCCAAGCATCCCCTTGGCTAAACCTCTTTACTGCCCACTGGGCTGAATTTCAAGCAGCACTCCAAGTCACATTCTCCACTTACTGCAAGAACATTATGATTAAAAGCCTCCATCCATCAAACCTGGAAAAGGCTCCATCAAGTTCAGATGGAGACCAATCACGCTTGATTGTGGACTTGTTGAGATGATGTGACTACCTGCATAATTACTCTCCTGGCTCAGCTTTTAACTTGCCTGTCTTGTCTGTGATGCAGTGGAAAGCTTGGGCCATTACTACACTAGCCAGCTATATAAGGTAGTAGCTTGCAGTGGCAACAGGGAGTGCAAAGACTGTACATGCTAACAAAGAAGAGGACTGACCTGGGATCGCAAAGGAAGTCAGTACTTTCTCCATCAGCTCTCCACACCAGCCACTCTCGAAAGGAAGGGTGGCAGAACATGCGAGTCTTGTCTCGCCGCTTGATGAGGAAGCAGGAGAGCAACTCCATGCGCTGCTGGAAGTCCTCCCACGGCAGCTCCCCTTGGACGCTGCCGGCGTTGATGGCCTGGAACAGCTGCTCATCGGTCATGGGGTGCAGCGAGGCCAGCGCTACGTTGAGGACGGGCAGCGAACGCTCGAACGCCGAGTTGGTTATGAACTTCATGTTGCACTGCAGCTGGTAGAGCTCAGCCAGCGAGACGGGCACCACCTTGTAGCTGGCGCTCTTGATGACCAGGTGACCTTTCTCGAACAGATCCAGGGTGAGTTTGAGGTACAGGTAGGAGCCCTGGCTGCGCGAGATCAGGTGGCTACTCAGCTTGCCCACGATGATGGGGTCGGCCTTGCCATTGAGGCTGATGTTGTTCATGATGTCCTTGCTGCCGTTGATGCGATACTGGATGTACGCGTTGAGGTCATTGTTTATCTCTTTGTTTTCAGAGAAATCATCCAGGGAGATCTTCGAGAAGGGCAGGAGGCTGGTGATCTCCTGTGGAAGAAATGAGGTTAGGATATTAGGAAAGTAATGCAGTATACCGGAAATTACATTTTAGGAGTCATGCTGCTTAATCTCTTCCTCATCAGGAATTATTAGGTCTGCGTTAATGAGAAAATATGCGGAAAATTAATCAAACCTCAATGCCTGAATGTCAACAACCAATTTCAAACTTAATAATCTTAATAATTTTATCGATTCTGGTCACATCCAAAAAATTCAGAATCTAAGGCCAAAAGCGTTCGTCTCTTCCTGATACCTGGCCGGTGTGTATTTTCTGCTTGTGTGTGCATGTATTATATGAGAGGAGTCAGCGAGCAGCAGGGGTGCGGACATACGCTGAGTGACGGAGCTATCAGGCCACTGCAGACACTTGCCACTGTTGGGAACATGCGGCCATGAGGACAATAGGACCAGGGAACTGAGAATAAAGATACAGGGGGGCAACAGGGACACTTCTAGCAGGCAAGCCGAGGCCTGAGCCAGATCCCACACTTCAATCTCCCTCCTAGGGGTTGGGGAAATCAATGCACCTTAATCCCCAAATCCCCTGCCTGTCTGAGGCTAGAGAAACATTGCCTCAGTGCGATAACACCTTCTCCTCACCCTGACAAGGAACAGTAGACAGGGAGGCGCGCACACACAAACACACATACGTGCATGCATGCACAGATACACAAGGCACACACTCATCATAATCCTTAAGATGGTCGAAGTGTTAGCAACTCCTCGCAGAGAGGCCAGGTATTAGTCTGGTCAGTGGTGAGCAAAGGCCATTATCCTGAACCCGTCCTCCTTTGGAAGATCCTATTTGTCTGCTGGATATGTGAAGCAACACTGTCACTCTTTCACGGCACTTCTCTGTAATACTATGTCATTGTGGTTTTGAATTTAACAGTTTCCTCCAAAAAGTTCTTTCACAGCACAAATATCCTGCGGCTTTTCCTATGCCAGATGACTGATTCATCTTCCTTACTTTTTGTTTCTCTCTCAACTTTCTCTGACATCCTGACATGTGAAACTAACTATAACTATAGTTAAGAGGTTCTGACACATATTCCCTCCAATTTAAAACTGCTTCACTGTGTCCATCAGAGCCCAACTACAATCCTTTCACGGCAGGGTTTTATCCAAATTGCGTTGTGTGTTATACACCAGGGGATCCAAAAACTCTTTCCACATCACAGACTCATCCTAACCATGAGAGGATTAATGGAACTGAATATAAAAGACCTGAATGTAAAATGTGAATAACCACAGAAATATATTGGCTTAGCACAACCATGAAACCTTGCCCTAAACAGAATTTCAATTCTCCCTCACAGCTGCAGGATAAACAAATGAGTTGCACTCGGTCTACAGTGTAGGGCATACTGATGGACAGAGCCCTCGGCCTGGCTTCTGAATGGGCATTAATAACTTGAGTTCTGGCTGTCAGTCAGTCAGCTGCCACATTATCCCGGGCTCAGGCTCAGCGCTCCGTCCCGGCAAAGACAATCAGCCGTCATGTGGCTCATCAGGCCTGTCAAAGCCTCAGCCTTCCCCCCCATTGCCGAGGCCCAGCTCATCTCCTCGACTGGTAGACCCCGTGTCACTTTTGCTCCAAGCTAGTCAGGCTCAAAGCACCTCGCTCTTCTTTCCCTGTCATGCAGTCTTGTTTCCCGGGTCAGGGATACTTCCCTTCCTTGTCTAATGTTCCTGGATACACTTTATAGAAATGACTTTTTGTAGAATTTGACAAGATGGAACGCTTCAAGAAAACCCCTTTCAACTTTCACACTTGTCAGAATCCACAGGGTCTGGTGTCAGTCAGTGAAGGGGGTATCAAAAATTGATACCAGATTCCACTTGAGGTTTGTTACTCAGCTTTTTTCACATCCTACATGCGCGCTTGGAGAATTATGAAATCAAATTAACCTTATGTGCTAAATACAACTCTCCTTCAATGGAGAAACTGTCAGTTGGCATTTTTAATGTGTCTATATGATCATTATTCATTTAGATATATGTCTTGGGAAAGACGAGAACATGGCACAACCTTGGTTCTTAATTAACAAGCTCTTCCTTACCAGCAAGTTGACCCGGACAGTCACCACCAGTTTGAGCCAGGAGGGGAACTTCGCAATGATCTTGGTGATGAAGGAGGCGATCGTGTCTCCGTAGTCAGGCTTGTGGAATTCGGCTTCGTTCAGCCCGTCAATCAGGATAATGTGGTCCTCCTCTGCGATTTTCCGCTCTGGACACGTACACAAACACCCACAGAGGTAAGGAGGTGTGCAACAAGGTACAGCGAGGTACAAAGTAAGTAACATTACAGAATTGTAGAAAAAAATGAGGGCGAGTGTTCGGCTTATAGACCTTTTTCTTTTTCAGATGGGCGAGATTTGCCACAAAATCTGCAATGGATTAACAATTCATTGTAACACCTTTTTCTACCACTGCATCTCTGCAGTGAACTTGAGTGGTATTAACTCCACAGCCAACTCAGCTCTACTAAACTGCTCCGTGGTGAGACTGTAGAGATGTGTTTTACTTCACTGCAGTAACTAAGCCAGGCTCGATCGGTGATGGGGTGAGCAGTAGGGGCCTTTCTCGGACTCATCTACTCCACAGCCCCAATATACCCACTCCATTCCCCACTGGAATGTCAAATTACATTTGCTCTGGAAAAAGAAACACACTAATACTTTCAGCGACAGCGGCTGAGATACTCTAGGAAATAGATGAGTAAAAAAAAAAAATTCTGCTATCGAAGCCTTGTAGGTCTTACTTGACAATCCTATAAATGGATACAAGCTGAGGTGTCTCTATGTAATGAAGAAACACTTAATTTCCATATAAGACACATAAATCAGGCCATTCATATTAATTAGATAAGGAGCAGTGGGAGAAGGGGATGGAGGAAAAGGTATGGACCATGAGGTCTATAGTCCTCTGTCGACCCACACTGATTCATATTCTTTACAGAGTCTGTCATACAAACAGGTGGTTTATTTATCTGAATCTATAAGGCATCTCAATTCAAATGTCAACCAAGGAATATGGTATTTATTGTGTCTGAAGCATCTCTGTGACCTTGAGATAGGCAGCTGAATGGCTGTTCCTTTTTCTACATGTCATTACAGCTGCATGTATCCATGCATACA